>JAOTRS010000031.1:13209849-13220591 GCA_028565755.1 Dinotopterus cunningtoni
GGTGGATCTGTACAGGTTGGCGAGGCAGAGAGATAGAGATGGGAAGGATGTGCAGCAGGTTAGAGTGATTAAAGATAAGAGATGAAAATGTACTCACAGGTGAATGAGGAAACTGAAAGAGAACAAAGAGTAGAAGAGGTGACTGTTGTGGAGCAGGAAGGAGCAAATATCAGTAAGAGTAAGGTGAGGAGGACGTTGAAGAGGATGAAGAGTGGAAAGGCTGTTGGTCCTGATGACATACCTGTGGAGGTACGGCAGTGCTTAGGAGAGGTGGCAGTAGAGTTTCTGACTTTTGTTTGTTTAACAAGATCTTGGAGAGTGAGAGGATGCCAGAGGAATGGAGGAGAAGTGTACTGGTGCTGATCTTTAAGAACAAGGGAGATGTGCAAAGCTGTGGCAATTACAGAGGCATAAAACTGCCGAGCCATTCCTATGAAGCTGTGGGAAAGAGTAGTGGAAGCTAGGCTAAGGGCAGAGGTGAGCATTTGTGAGCAGCAATATGGTTTTATTCCTAGAAAGAGTACAACACATGCGGTATTTGCTTTGAGGATGCTGGAACAGGGAGTTGCATTGTGTCTTTGTAGATTTAGAGTAAGCGTACGACAGGGTGCTGAGAGAAGAGCTGTGGTGTTGTATGAGGAAGTCTGGAGTGGCAGAGAAGTATGTTAGAGTGGTGCAGGACATGAGAGCTGTAAGACCGTGGTGAGATGTGCTGTAGGTGTGACAGAAGAGTTCAAGGTGGAGGTGGGTCTGCATAAAGGATCGGATCTAAGCCCCTGTGGCGACCCCTGAAAGGGAACAGCCGAAAGACAAAGAAGGAGACATTACTGGGGGAAACATGTATTACATCAACAGGCCGCTAGATGGCGACGCGGGGTTTAATTATGGCCGCATGGATTTGACGTTGTTTTAAAATATAAATATAAAATAAATTACATTTTTATGTATTACATACATTCATTGTTAAATGTATTGCATAATAAATTGTTTACTTAAATACTAAAATTATATATACTGTATATTGCTAATATATTTTTATTCATTTGTAATTAGTTAGTTTTTTTTTTAAATATATATCTTCTTTATGTTAAATTAATTCGTCCTGAGAGAGAGAGAGAGAGAGAGAATCACAGAAGCTGCTCGGTTCATTATAGTGTGTCGACTCTTCATCTGTAAGAACCGATTCAGTGAACCGAACGCCCCTGAAATGATTCACACATTAAACGTTACATTTAAACCTCTTTCGCTTTTATGCAGTTTTAATGCACATCATCAGGTTCAGAACCACCTTTGAATAAATGTCCTTTTTACATTTTATATAATATGTAAAGAAAAGTAAAGAGAAGTTTAGCGCAGTATCCATGGTAACGCGACATCCTTTGTTTTGTTTCAAAATTTCGTGACGTCACCATTTCAAATTCTGCTGACCCACAATCCTTCGCGACGGCGTCAGTGAAAAAAAAACACAGAGCTAGCAGAGCTAGCGAGATGCAAAGCGAGCTTTTCTAGCTTGGTAGCAAATTCATAATTTTTAAAATATATATATTTAAGAAACGAAATTCTTTGGAGGAAGAAAATATTTTCTGTGAATATTAATCGAATTGAGAGAGAGAGAGAGAGAGAAAGAAAAAGAAAGAGCGCGCGAGGTGAGTTGTGTAAAATGATTAGCTGAATAGATTTAGCGTTTAGCTTAGCGGATTGATTAGCATGCTAGTTTATGTGTTTATTTATCTATATAACCGTTCATTCAATTGTTTTATGGTTGTGTAGAATTATTTAGCTGAATAAATAAATACAATTCCAAAAATGTCTTAGCATTGCTAATAACCTTGAGCTAGCCCAGTAAGAAAACCGGTTTTAACAAAAGAGCCGCCGGGGTTCGAGCTATTTAAAGGGCTATCTTAGCTATTCAACAGTAGTTCGAGTTGTTTAGTCATTTCTGATGATTACTTATGATTTAACAGCACAAGATCTGATTTATTTATTTTCTAACCGGAAACAGCTGTAGTAGAGAAAACATTTCCTTATATGGCACACATTAATCAGCTTCACACTCCTGCTGTCAGTATGTTTCTGCTTCATTTCTTATACACTGCATCCATTTCAGCTTCGTACTGAAACAAACGCCTCTTTTATCTATTGGAATTCATAATCCATGTCAGTGAGTGATTTGAAGCAGCCAGGCTGAACAGTTGTTTTTACACTGTTTATAGCCTGCTGGAACAGGTGTGTGTGTATGTTCGTGAGAAAGAGAGGTTGTAGCTTGGGTTTGCTTTATAGCTCAGAGCTCAATTTAACCCTCCATATGTATTTCATATGCATAAGAATAGCTCTTACTGACAGCGAAAACCAGCTTTGTGAATTGAGGTCAGATGTAAAACCTGTCATATGTTTTTTTTTTTGTTTGTTTGTTTTTTGTTTGTTTGTTAATAGGTGAGATCTTAAAGTTGAACAACTCTATAAGATACATTAAAAATATTACATTTCTGGTGCTAATTTGATGTTTCTATGTAGGTGATTAAAGCAGTGATGAATTCTCATTTAGGTTCTTTTCATGAAGCTTCATTTAAGAGCTCGTTATACTGACATCTAGTGGACAACCTTTGTATAGCAAATATCCCTAACGTTGAAAGAAACTTAATTAACATAGACAGCTGCAAGTGGCGAGACGGTGGCAAAGTGGTTAGCACAGTGGTCTCAAAATCGACTGTGTCGAGGGTTTGATTCCTGCCTCGTGGTCTATTTGCGTGGAATTTGCATGTTCTCCCCTTGTTTGGTGGGTTTCCTTCGTGTACTCTGGGTTCCTCCCACAGTCCAAAGACATGCAGTTTAGGTTAATCAGCGGTCCCAAATTGCCCGCAGTGTATATGTGTGCATGAGATGGATTGGCACCCTGTCCAGAGTGTATCCTGCCCCGTGCTCTAAGTTTCCTGGGATAGGTTTTGGGTCAACGTGATAATTGGTATAGACGATGGATTAATGCCTGAATGTTAAAACTATGCTGTGCAAAGTTAAAAAAAACAAAAAAACAAAAGCGAGGTTCAGGAGTATCATAGTGGTTTTCCCGCTAAGGCCCTCAGTCATTAACTGCTCGATGTATAATGAGATAAAATGCAAGTCGCTCTGGATAAGGACACCTGCCAAACGCCGTTATTGAAAAAAGAAATAAAACCTTTGACTACTTTTAATGTGTGTTTTTTTTTTTAAGTTCATGACTCGCGTCACTTTAAGTTCACCACATATGTGCAACTTGCTTCCATCTACTCTCATGTATGACTCATGACATCACTTTGCTCACCATGATGAGCGTCATATTAATGAGAAATCTGGCGTAGAACTGGGGGAAACGTCACACTCCTAGAATGCAAGTGGGCAAGCATTGAGCATGAGGGAGATTAAGCTAAAGATTAATGCTCATGATGTTCAATACAATGTGAATGAACCTTCATCCAGTCTTACTTTGCAGATCTTAATGATGATTATTAATTATGTATTTTAAATCCAAATACAGTTCGGTACCAGAATCACCGCGGACCTCCTTCTTCTTCTCCTCCCTGACGGATCTCCTCCATGGATCAGGACTACGAGCGCCGCCTTCTGCGGCAGATCAACGTCCAGAATGACAACGCCAGCCCCATCGTGAGTGTCATGTTTTTTTTTTTTTTTACATCCCTTCACATTCGACACGATGGACGCTGTTCCTCTTTTTAACGATAGGTAATCAGCCGAGAAATGTGAAGAAAGGCAAAAATGCATAGCTCAGGTTGTTTTAAGTTTTCCAAGCAACCCTGTTTACGTGGTTTCTGATACTTTGTACCGCAGTGGTATTGAATTCCTTAATCTGATTGGTCAGAAGGTGCTGACATTGTTACAACTAGAGCTTTTACAAATATTGGGTTTATATGAATGTGCTTGTTTAGCTGCATCTTAACCACGGATAAACAAGAATGTGTTCAGGGCGGACAAATTTCTGCTCCCCCACCAACCCCCCCAAACAAAAAACAAAGAAAACACCCATTACACTTGTATGAAGTTTAATGAAAAACTGCAGTCGTATGAGAAGAATAAATAATTTGCTGTAATATAATCAGCTTTCCGGGTATGTAGCAGTATCTCCGCTTCGTCACACCAATCACATTGTTGGTTAATTTTCTCTAAAACTTCTAAAATCCTGTTTTCTTTCCTGATTTTTTAAACACACACATCTCTAACAATGGACACAGCGAGGCAAAATTAACGCGTTCAACTCAAAGCCAGTGTAGAATTTTTTTCTTTTTTAAAACCAAACATGTTTTCCTTCCTATAGACGCGAGTGTGTGGTTTAGATTTTTGTGTTTCTTGTTTGTTATAAATAAATTAAAGTCTACAATTTTCTCCCAGGCGTATGTGTTGGCTTCTTGCCCTAGGAGAAAATTGTGGACTTTATTTATTATATTAGATATATAATATATAAGTTATTACATATTTTAGATATTAGATATAGATTGCATATTATTGTAATTTCTCATGGTATCATCTTATTTAAAACACATATAGAAAGTCACAGATGTGATCCGTCACCTTACACCCACAAAGTCACCGATGTCGTCGCCGAGCAAGCACGGAGATCGGTTCATCCCGTCGCGAGCAGGAGCCAACTGGAGCATCAACTTTCACAGGATCAATGTAAATGCTCGGTTTCTTTTCTTTTTTTTAAATAGATTATTCTTGAGTTTAAAAAAAAACTCAAAAAGCTTTTTTCCGTATCTCTTTTAAATTAGAATTTTTTCTTTCATCTTTGTTGCAGGAAAACGAGAAGTCCCCAAGCCAGAATAAGAAAACCAAGGACGCAACGTCAGATACCGGCAAAGGTGAGTATTTTGAACGGCCTGATGTCGAATCCTGATTTTAAATTAGATCTGTTATTGAGTTTCGGCGTCTCTTTAGCAGCGGACGGTTTGGCGTACTCGGCGCTCCTGAAGAACGAGCTGCTCGGGGCCGGGATCGAGAAAGTGCAGGACCCTCAGACTGAAGACCGGAGGCTGCAGCCTTCAACGCCAGAGAAAAGAAGTCTCTTTAGCGTAAGTCTCTTTTAACCTTTTATTCTTATTGGTTTTCTAAACACGCAAAGTGTACGATTTCATTATGATGGTTTCTGAAATGGAGGTTATTACTAAAATAAGCTCCATTGACTATCCTTATTAGCTAAAATCTCTGCTATTATGCTTAAATATTGGGTAAAGCAGTGCAGATGTTTTCTAGCAGTAGAAAGTTTGTGTGTTATATGACCTTTGGCAGGCTCTTGTGGTAAATTAACTCACCAGAGCATGATGTGAATTTGGAAGGAGTCTCCAGTGTTACAGCTTTGTAAAACCCATGAGCTGGAGTGAAAGAAAAATGCCAGAGGAACGACTAATTGTGTTGCTTTAAAAGGATCTTGGGAAATATTGGAGTGAAATAATCCTAATATTACAAATTCCAGCAGATTTATAATATTTTGAGTATGAATTGTTACCATCAGACAGGAGATGTAGAACTTTTAAATGTCGTCTTTCAAAGCATTCCTTTGTTCCTCCCTTGATAAGGGTGCTAAATAAATAATGCAGCTTATATGTAATAGTATCCTGGACAAAGCAATCAGGATGGCCTGTACAAATATTTGTACTTTTGGTAAATAGTCTGTTTTTGCTATTAGCCGTTTTCATCATTTGTTGTTTTTTTTTTATTCTCAATACCTTGATTAATCATTACAGTTCTATGGATTCTGTGGCTCCTCCAAAACTAATTTCCCCTCAGGGACAATAAAGTATATTTTATCTTATATCATCTTGTATTATCTTATTCAGGGACTTTGTTTTTCTAAAGCAAATTGCGAGCGAGAAAGAATCCAGTCCGATCTTAGAGATGTTAAAGAAGTCAACAGTGACTGAAGTTTCACCCTGGGACGTACCTGTACTCCGTTTATCTTAATTCAGATGCCAGAACCAGAACTAGACACTCAGTCTAGATTTGAAAAACGCCACCTGATTAAAATCGATTTTATTTTTTTTGTTCTGTTTGCAGTATACACTCAGCGCCAAGAGAGCCACGCCCGACGATGGCAACAACGTCTCTCCTTACTCCCTGTCTCCCGTCAGCAGCAAAAGGTGACCTTCCAAACACCACCCGAGAAAACTAATGGAACATAACGAAGTCCTGGCTGTTTAAATTAATCCTGCCTCTTTCTTTTTTTCTTTTTCCGTAGCCAAAAGCTGCTCCGTTCCCCGAGGAAGCCGACTCGCAAAATCTCCAAGATCCCTTTCAAGGTCTTGGATGCGCCAGAGCTGCAAGACGATTTCTACCTCAACCTGGTGGACTGGTCGTCCTTAAACGTGCTCAGCGTCGGACTGGGGACCTGCGTCTACCTGTGGAGCGCCTGCACAAGCCAGGTATGTCGTCTCGTCACGGAGGATTTCCTCCCGAAGCCTTTCCGTCTGTCTCTGAACCGAGTTCGTTCTCGGTGGTATTAAAGACGTTCTCTGCGCAGGTGACACGGCTGTGCGACCTGTCTATAGAGGGAGACTCGGTGACGTCTGTCGGCTGGTCAGAGAGGGTAAGCAAAACTGTGAGAACTCCTTCCTGATAGAATTCATATGGTGACCGTTCCGAGGTATTTGTTTTTGCGGACGTCTCACCGGATCTATTTTCCGCTTCAGGGGAATCACGTGGCTGTGGGAACGCACAAAGGGTTCGTGCAGATCTGGGACGCAGCAGCCGGGAAGAAGCTGTTCACACTGGAGGGACACACAGCCCGAGTCGGTAAGATCAAACGGTCGACCCGTGAAATACCCCAGAGTTACGTTTCTAGAGCACCCATGAAATGTGAAAAAAAAAAAAATTTTGGATGTGGTAAACAAAAAAAAAAGTTTTTTTTGTAAACAGCGTAATACCCTAAAAACAAAACAAACAAAAAAAACAGACTATAAAGGTAAGCCCTTGTACTGTACTGCTGTGTCTCCCGTAGTGATGGAATGTAAAATACAGATGTTACCCTTTTATATATTGTAATTCATGCAAGTGTGTTTTCTTTGGTATCAGTACTGTAGGGTAATAATTCACCATCACAAGCTGCGTTTTCCTCTACGGTCGCTTTATGTTCTCTCTACAGTGCTAAAAAATTTATACAGTATTATATTTTATATGGAAATTTAGCTGGATTTATGTTTATATTTATTATAAAAATAGTAAATTATATTGTTCTTAGTAGGTTGGCGTTCAACTGCATGTAAAATTATATATTGCCACAAAAAAGCCATAATAAAATCAGAGGATGTGTGTTCGGTTTCCGTGAAATTGCGGGGTTTTTCTGGTCCAATTGTTGGTTTAGGTTCTTAGGAAAAATCTGTGAACGGCTGAGGAACTGGGAACTCTGAACCGCGACTGTATACGAAATATACAATTTACCAGCAGCATATTTGAGTGAGCGCAATATGGATCTGCAGTCTGCAATAGTAAAAACAAAGAAACACAGCATTAAAAGTTGATAACTTTAATGTCATTTACAGGATGGATTTATAAATAATTTTGCAGATTTAATTTAATGCATTTATTCTTTGGCAGAGGCTCATTCTGTTGAATATAATGATTTATAAGTAAGATTCGAATGAGTTGTGTATGTGTTGTCTGAAGAAAAGTTTCCATTTTACAGAGTTTAACAGATCTGCCTACGACAGTGTGGTAATATCCGTTTTTCTCCCCCCTCGTTGTCGTCAGGTGCGTTGGCGTGGAACGCAGACCAGCTTTCCTCAGGCAGTCGGGACCGCATGATCCTACAGAGGGACATCAGGACCCCGCCGCTGCAGTCCGAGCGCAGACTGCAAGGCCACAGGCAGGAAGTGTGCGGCCTCAAATGGAGCACCGACCACCAGCTGCTCGCCTCCGGGGGAAACGATAACAAGGTAGCCGTCGTAAATGAAGTGTGAGAGAAACATGTCGACGCTGTCTCTCTGAATGCCGTCTCTGAACACACACACACTCTCTCTCTCTCTTTCTCTCTCTCACCCAGCTGCTGGTGTGGAATCACTCGAGCGTGGCGCCTGTTCAGCAGTACACTGAGCATTTAGCAGCTGTGAAGGCCATCGCGTGGTCTCCTCACCAACACGGCCTGCTGGCGTCCGGAGGAGGAACGGCCGACCGCTGCATCCGCTTCTGGAACACGCTCACGGCTCAGCCGCTCCAGTGCATCGACACCGGCTCACAGGTCTGCAACCTGGCCTGGTCCAAACACACCAACGAGCTGGTAAGATTGCACACACCCAAGACACACACACATACACGTCGTCGTCTACAAACCAAAAAAAAAATTAATGAGTCATTTGTGTACTGATGCAAAGGTTTAGTGACTTCAGTCATCAGAATCAGTCATGTTATTGCAGTTGTTGTCATTTGGTGTCGGGTCTGTGCATATTTTTTGTTTTTAATTATAAATGCTCAGCTAGACTGTGTCGCTTCCTCCTCGCTGTTTTCCTTTGCTTTCACTCGAACAGCAAACAACGGGCCGCGTTTATCGAGCTGGATACAAACACACTCGTTCTTAAAGCACAGACTATATATGAGCTTTTAGATAAGAAATGTAGCGTTCATGCAAGTCTTGTAACTTCCAAAAATCTTTTAGATCTTGCTCATGCTCCTGAGTGTGTGTGTAACTTTACACATAAAGATGACTAACTAGTATAAACCTCGACTCGATCAATTTCACATCATATCATTAGCTTGGATCGTTGCACCATTTTATCAGGAAGATCATGTGGAGGTTAAACCAGTTATGATGATGATGTGTACAGTGTTTAGCAGACCGCTTATGCTTGTTTACTAGGTCAGGAAGTAGCATCTGTAGTGTTTTTTGTAAGGGAAAAAAAACAGTTTGTTTATATTATTGGCATTAATTAAGGTATACGGAAATTATAAAGCCAACACAGACTTAACTTGGCCAAACATGCATCTGCAGCGGTCTAAGGATTTTTAGTATTTCTAATATTATACAACATATGTTATTTGTGTGTAAATAAGTCTAAAAATGTTTCCTTCATTAAATGGTCTCACTGTCTGTTGTTTGTTTGACTCATCAGTTAAGGAATATGATGTTAATGAACAGTGTTGGAGGACGTAACTAATTACATTACAAAATTACTGACTTTAAAAAGTAATCAGTTACATTACAGCGTTACTTTCTGATAACAGTAACCAGTTTGAGTACTTTTCCATTGCAGAAAATGAAAACTCCTTTGTTTTCGGAGTACTTGGATTACGAGGGGGCTTGTAGGACGACTTTCACACGCACAATAACGGATTGGAAATGACTGCTGTCTGGCTCACGGATTACATAAATCGTAAAATAACAGATAACATTTTTTAATAAAATAACTAAATAACTGAGTACTTAAATGGCGGACCATTAGATTACTCATCAAAGTAACCCAGGAACTCTAACGCGTTACACCCAACACTGTTAATGCAGTACAAAAGAACTTTTCCTAAGATGGTTTTCTCGTTCTTTAGTGAGAGTGTGATGATTTATTAATGTGTGTGTTTGTGATCCTTTTCAGGTTAGCACACATGGCTACTCGCAGAACCAGATCCTAGTGTGGAAATACCCGTCTCTCACTCAGATAGCCAAACTGACCGGTCACTCGTACAGAGTTCTCTATCTGGTGAGTATCTTCTCCATCGACTGTGGATTAAGAAGATGTAGGAGTTTTGTAGTCTCTTTGTTTTATTTATTCGTTATTATAATTATTTTTTTTTTTCTTCAAAAGAAAGTATGTTTAGAATGTTAGGCTTCATGCTTTCTTTAATTGTTTGTGACATGAAAAAAAAAACATAAAGAAGAACCAAACTGTCTTCGGTGTAGAAATAAAACGCGTTATGACGTTCTAAGAAAATAACACGATAGTGTGGTGTGACCCAGTACGAAGCAGAGTCGGTCCTTAAATCTAGGACTAATTACAGAAAACTTCACACATCAACAAATTATACACCTACAAATTCTTGTCGAGTCGTTACTATGGAAACGAGTGCATTAGCTGTGATTTCCAGCCACACTGCTGTACTGTTAGAGCCACTGTTATACCCTGCCAGGACAAAAATAAAGAAATATCTCCTTTAGATTTTATTACAGCACACAGCAGAGTGGCTAACTCGTGTGAAAATGATTCCTCATGCTCCCAGAATCACTCTTTCACAATTGAAGTCCTGGACCGATTAAAAACCACAATCGCTTACATGGAAAGTCCTGCCAGTGTGGGTTAACGAGGAGGCTTCAGACATCACACTGTGCATTCTGGGTTTTTGATATGTCATGTAGAACCAAAGTCATCATTACTGTTAAATTGTACTGCTGCAGGAGTATGGGAATGACGCCGCAAAAATGTTGAACTAAAAATGCGCGTATTATTATTAGGTCACAGAAACAACTAAAATATACAATAAAACCTCATGATCTTATGAATCTGTGCTTTTTCTTTGCCTATGCGACATTTTTTTTAAATTAAGTCATGTATGTATAGTTGGTCAAAATTAAATTACATTCAGCTCATCATATTGCCTAGGTTATGCTGAAAAAAAACAAAAGGGATATGCCACAATCCACAAGTATGTTTCAGACCTGCGGAAAACACTGATAGTTTCTTCTAGCTGTGTTTTTTTTTTTTTTTTTTTTACAAGGCGACTTCACCAGTCATTTAAGTTCTTTTTTTTTTAATTTTGAAATTTCGGCTCGATCCTTC
>JAOTRS010000031.1:13230841-13243666 GCA_028565755.1 Dinotopterus cunningtoni
AACAAGTCGTTTGCAATCTTAACTAGTGCAGTTTCTGTACTATGATGGGGCCTGAAACCTGACTGAAATTCTTCAAGGATGTCATCTTAGGTTTTGTTAGGCGAGCCACTGTACTAAATAAGAACTTGGGATTGCTTTGGTTTCTTGCTATCAGTTGGCTAAGATGCTCGGTCCTAGCAGTTTTTAGAGCCTGTCTATAGCAGCACATACTGTCTTTGTACGCAATTCGAAAAACTTCTAATTTAGTTTTTCTCCATTTTCGCTCGAGGTTACGGATTGCTCTCTTTAGGGTGTGAGTATGACTATTGTACCAAGGTGCAAGTGTTTTATACACTAAAGAAACTCAGCATGTTTTAATCCAACAGCTGGCTTCTTACTGAAACAGTGTTCCAGCTGTTAACCTGCACACATTGAAATACTTCTAACACACACAATGTCTATCTGCTGTGTGGTTAAAATTTAGGTTCCTAAAAAGGTTGTGTGTAACAATATCCTGCAAGTCTCCGACTTATGAATGAGTTCCGTTCCAGCAGCACGTTTGTAAGTTGGATTTGTTCTTAAGTCCAACAAAGTGAGTCTTATATGCCTTTGACGCTAATATACGATGTCAAGCATACCAATTCACTTGACTAAATCTCTGTCCACTTTTCCAACACCGCCATCACGTGGCCAAAAACCATAACCGCATGTAAGTAATGTAATTTAAACATGCCTAATCAGTACTCAATCTCACATACGTAAAATGTAACAGTGTTGTCTGAGTGCTTGAACCGACGCCATTTTGTCTCGGAGCTGTTTTCCACTGTATTGGACTGTCAACTCTGTTTTGTTGAGTATTTTCTGAAATTAGGATTATTCACCATCAGGACAGCATTACAGCACAGACATTTTCTATCATCGTTCTCCTGGACTGATTCACTGAAACCGGTGAGGCCGACTCATTTCTCCTGCACCCCCACACACACATGCACACATACTGTACAATACATCGGACATTCGATATTTTTTACATTCACTTCCACACTGAGAATATTGTATATAATTGTTAATATTGCTATCTGGTGCACTGCATTTTATGTACAACACATGAGCTACTTCCATGATTTGTTCACATCTACAATTGTTCGGTTTTGTTCGCATCTGCGGAAATTCGTAACTTGAACGTTTGTAAGTCGTGGACTCTGTATAAACAGATTACACAGTTGTCTACGAGCTGTCAGACTTGACAGTAAACTACTGGTAAACTGCTGCAGGGGAATAAAACACTCTAGCGAGCGCAGTTAGAGAAACGTAATCAACTTTGATCATTCTCAGTGATTATTTAGCAATTCTTTTCCAAGAAAACAGAGTATCTAGGATTCTAGGAAAAATAGTATTTTAGTCCATATTAAATAGTCGAAGCCAGAAATCCTGATGTATTTCGCAATCCTGAATAATACACTGTTAGAATAATCTCACAGGCTTTGACTTTTTTCGGGAGTCAGATCCGGCACAAAGGATTAGTCGCGCAGCGCATGAGTTCTTACTAAGACCAGAGGCTCCGCCGATGTGCCGCTGTCTCCGTCGTCAGATCCTCCGAACTCTACCTTCACCTCAGCTTTCCTGTAAAAACAAGGACGAAACTAAATCAGAATGATTGAACGTTTCAATCAACATCTAAACCAACAGAAATTATGGATCCTAAAACAAACATCAAAATCAGAAAAGTATTGATTATTTTTTTTAACATTGCCTTCTTACCTCTTTTATGAAGATGAATCATATGTTTACAACTATTTTTTTTTTGTATTAACAGCACAAGTAATTTTGGGTTTTGGAAGAAAAAAAAAGTGCTGCAGGTTAAAATAAATGAAAAAAATATCAGTATCAGTACGTGAAATCGTTTCATGTTTAATGCCAGAATCCAGCGCTGGCTCTCCCTGTGTGACGCCGTACTGATGTTTGTCAGATGTGCGAGATGAAGCTGCGTACCTGGCGAGCCGTTCTAAAGCCTGCCTCTGGCTGCTGATGGTCTGCGTGTCGTGTGTGAGAGCGTCTCTTTCATTAGAGCAGCGCAGCCTGAACGAGTCCAGCATCAGCTCCCGGAGTCTGCGCTCCTCATACTGAGCGCAGTGTCTGTTCACACTCAGCTCTACTCCACACACACACACAGAGAGACAGATCATGGCATGGTGGATGGACATGTTCAAAGGATTGGGGGTGAATACTTATGCAATGCATCACTTTAAAATATAAAAGTGTGAGAGATGCGGAACAGTTCTTCTGCACTAATCGACTACATGTGACGTAAGCAAAGAAAAAATAAATAAAACCTCACCTTCGTTGGCGAGCTGCTCCTCGGCCGTGCTGATTTTCTGCTCGATGTGACCGAGCTCGTTCTGCAGCTCGGAGATCTCTCTCTGCAGCTCCACACGCCGGGCGTCTTTGTTTTGTCCCTCCACCTGCTTCAGCTGCATGGGCACGCACACACACACACACACACACAGGTCATTTAATCTCACTGCAATCTAATGCGTTGAAAAGTCCAAGATACAACAACCAAGCATTTCTTTCAAACCTTACCTCTTTATCCTGTAGAATTTTGTACCTTAGGGATTGTAGCGTCAAGGAAAACTGATAACAGTCAAGTTTGTGTACGATACATCACGTACACACACACAGGATTCACATCAGCGCTAAAGCTAGAAGGAAAAAAACTAATCAAAATACTAACGACCCGATTCCTGTTCACTCGTTGCACCCTGACGTCCACGTCTAAAGTATGAGGGTGAGTCAAAAATAATTCGCACTCTGGCTGTAGGATTTATTTCAATTAACATTTATAAAAGGAAATACACAACATGCTTTTCGATACACACTGTTCATCTGTCAACAAGCTTATGTGTTCTCTCAATAAAAAAAAAAAAAAAGTTTTAGACCGAGCTGCGAGCCACGCATGCACTGCCGTCTTCACTTCATCATAGGGCTGCTTTCAGGGGATCAAACAGGTTAAAGTCTGACGGAGTGAGATCAGGACTATGCTTTAACACCACAAAACAAAGTTGACAGTGTGGGCAGACATGTGCAGACGTTCATCACCAACCAAGATCATGACGAAACCCTTAACAGCAGTCATATGCGTTTAATATCAAGTTTAGGCTTCAGCTCTTCTTTAACGAGCACTGCTGATTGTTGAACCTTTTTCCTGATAATGTTCCAATACTTCTGGCCCTTGAGAATCTCAAAAAACTGTAAGCATTGATGAACTTTTTGACTTTTGAACTTCTCAGTCGGCGATGGAGGATGTTTCCGTTCCGTACTCTAGTCGTTTACTCTCAGACTCGTAGTGATGAATCCGTGTCTCGTCATCAGTAATGATTCTCTTTAAGAGTATTGAAATCCAAATTTTTTTTTCAGATATCCAAACGCTTTTTCATGACTTGTTCCGACACCAGGTACACCCCTCAGACCACAAAAAAACAGGGCAAATGGGGCGTCCGTTTTTGCTCGCACCACAGTTACAAACGAACGATGATGTAACACGTTCACACCTGGGGACATCGACCGCAGAGACAGTAGACTTGACTCAATGAAAAGCTTCAAATCTTGAAGGAGGATTTAATTAATTAAAAATTAAAAGAAGTGCAAAAAGGATACCACTGAAGATTTCCCCGCATGAGTCGCACCTTCCTGTAGAAGGAAAATAATAATAAATTACACGTATATACAGTAGTAAAGTGGAGGTGAAACAGTGTAGTTGTGATGTGAGAAGACATTTACATTAACATTAACATTACATTTACATTAACATTACATTACCTCTCACTGTAAACATGCTGGATGACATATTTCCAGATTGAGGCTCCTGTACCAACACATAACCTTAAAACAACAACAATTACAGCACAGTTAAGTAATACTTCTTTAAATCTTATCAGATACAATAACCCTGAGTTATAATAAAGACATTTTTATTCACGTTTTAATGTAGCTGTCGTGTGGGAGGCTGTGAGGAGGCAGATCCAGCTCTTCTGTCGCCCAGCGCTTCACCTCCTGCACCAAACTCCCCATCTGCTCAACTAATACCTGCACTAACAAACACCTCTCACCCAAACCTTTATGAATTATAAATGATAAGAGAACTGTAATTAACGTTAATCCGAAAAAGCAGGACAAATGAGTCGCTTAGCTGTAGCAAACGTTATTCTTGAGCACCCGTATTCTGACGAAATCCCGCCTCTTGAAAGCGCTGATTGGCTAATACCGAATCAATTCGCGCTCAAAACCACGACAACCAGCTTATCAGAACAGTCTGCCAGATCGTATTATCCAATCACAAACCATTCGTCGGTATACGGGTAGGAAATATATAATTTGAAAAAACAACAAAAAAGTTAGCTAACGGCTAAACGAGTTCTAATACGAAATGTTAACCCAAATGTTAACCAAACTAAACTCATGAAATAGCATCTTATTTAAATGTAGAGCGTATTCGGAAGTTTATTTTTTTCCCACCGGACGTTCGATTCAATTTTATGTTTAAAATTCGCACTGCGTCCCGGGTTTATTTTGACTTCCGCCTACGTCATACACGTCATCGGTTAAACAATTAAATTGACTTAAAATACAATTTACTTTCGGAAATAAATAAATATATATATTCCCATGGTTATATAATATAATGTCAAAGATTCGAATTGCAATTTTATTTTTCAAAAAAAAAAAAAAAAAAAACACAGTCATCCGGCTATCCACAAATCCCGCCTCTTTAAAGCTCTTATTGGCTAGAAGTTCGTGCTTAAAAACCAGCCAGCCTATCAGAATGTGTAGGAAATCCATCATTTAAAAGTTAGCTAGACCTAAAAAGTTAAGTCAACGAGTTCTAATACGAAATGTTAACAAAAAACTAGCATCAGAGTCAAATATATAACATACTCCAATTTGTATTTATAAATGTTCATACGTCATACTCAGTCATTGGAATTGACGAATAAATTGACTTCAAATAAATTTTATTTGTGGAAAGAAATAATTATAATTTTATTTTACAGTCTTGTGTGTTAAGATATTATAATTTTATTATAATGTGATTTAGATTTCTTCTTCTAAAAAAAAAAGCCTTGTCATCCGTCCATTCTGATTGGACGAATATAAAACATGAGTAGAAAATATACCAAGAAGAACCACATGGAAAGTTTACAGTACCATGATCAGATGCTTATATGAGACTGGTATAGCAGAAATGTATTATTATTTTTTTTTTTTTCATCAAGCTACTATTCCACACTCCAGTCCAGCAGGTGGCGGTAATGCACCTATAAGCTCAAAAACCTTAAAGAAGAAGAAATGAGAAATTTGTTTATTTTGACCCGAGTGGCCTGGCACCTCCAGGGTCCAGTTTCGATTCCCACATCAAGGTCTGTGTGTATGGAGTTTTCATGTTCTCCCTGAGCTTAATAGGTTTCCTCCTACTGTCCAAAGACATACAGATTAGGCTAATTGGCATTCACAAGTTGCCCATCGTATGTGAATAAGCCTCTACGTGAGTGTATGCGTGTGTGCCCTAACTCTCCTGGGATAGGCTCCAGGCCCCCCATGACCCTGTATGCAGGATAAAGTGGTTATATCTGATGGGTGAGTGTGTTTTAGTTTACCAAAAACATTTTAAGTTGTTGGAAAATTAGAAAGTGTAAAGAAGAACAAATAAATTTAGTGTCAGTACATGAAGTGGTTGTTTTACTTGCACAACCAACTTTGTTACCTTATTTCAAAATACTGCACAACCAAATTATTTACCCACTTACTTGCTTACTATCAAGTCAACTTAATTAAACAAATAAAACTTCACAGACTAATTGTAGCCCTTCTGTTGTTGTGCATGTGTTAGCTCTAATCCCTTTTACCGCATTTATCCAAAAATAAAGCTTAATTTCACATTAACTTTAATGTTCGAATGAGTTATCGTTTCCATAGGAACAACTTGTTCACCGATACTAATACTTAATCATCCACTTCATCAAGCCATCCCTATGGTTGATGATTTTCCTCTAACAGCATGACCAAGAGTGTTTTATTATTATGTGAAGTCATCACACAACCGTTACTTCTTCTTACTTCAAGTAAATTGTATCATCAAGGACAAAATTCATAAATAAGAAACAGAATCAAATTGTGGGACAATGAAATTATTTACTTCATGACAAGGCATAAATACAGTAGTGTCATTTTGTAAGCTAGCATAAGCTCATCAGTGTTAAACATTAATTTAATTTCTCTTTTACATACACACACAAATCACATCCACAGCATACCAGTATTAAATACTCTCTCTCTCTCTCTCTCTCTCACACGATCTCTTCATCCATACATTCTGAAACATTTTCCTCAAGCAAGTGTCCCACTCAGTCTAATCTAAAAGTGTCACACAGGGATGACGAATAATGAAACATCAGACGCAGAGAAAAAGCTCGGTTTCGTTTTTAACAATTCAGCAGAAGACGAGACAGCAGACCGACTCTGTAATGGCCAGGTTTTACATTTCTACATTGCACACACACGACTGAAGCAGCTGTTGCACTTGGAAGCTTCTGCAGTTATTTCTGCTCGCGTCTCCAGATGATGACCATGCCCGTGGCGTCGGAGGAGGCCAGCAGGCTCTCGTCACAGTTGAAGCTGACGTCGAGCACGGGGCCGCTGTGACCTTGCAGCTTGTTTACGATGGCCTTAGTGTTGCGCTCCACGTCGAAGAAGTAAACGCAGGCATCTTCGCTGCCGGTCACTGCGTCGGGAAGAGAATCATAAACGTGTAAAAGTTGAGCACAGAATGTAACGGCCTAGTATACGGTTCCTTTATTATCAAGAGAATTCACCTTAGAGGTACACATCGCTCCTCCAGAACACATTAGGTGATAAAATTTGTTTAACCCTCATGTTGTGTTCGTTTGTGGCTCACACTCAATGTTCCCGGTCACTTTTGACCGGAGCATTTTATGTCACTATAAATCTACAATAATGCATATGTTATCATATAATGTTGTAATAGATTTTTATCAACTTCAGCTCTTGTGAACATTACAAGTTTTGAACTTGTATTTGCTCTGTGTGCCCTGCAGGCCTCAGGCCAGCTGGGTCTTCTTCCTCATCAGTATCAAAATCTTCCTCCTCGGGTTACACTCTGTGTCATCCTCAACCTCTGACTCTTCCTCCTCTAAACCCTCCTCACTGTCAGCCTGGCTTCTCTCCTCCTCATCACTGTCGTCGTCGTATATTATTCCACAGCTTCACGTGCAGTATATCTCTTGGCCATCATGCTGCCAAAGACTGGATTCAAAAAGCTTTGCATACCAGAGCTGCAAGAAAGTTTTCTGCAATTTTGTTTTTCAACAGGTGTGAATGCGGGTTGCCATAGTGTGTGTGTGTGTGTGTGTGTGTGTGTGTGCGCGCGCGTTTTTTTTGTGACAATTTTTATTAAAATACTTTAAATGTATTTTATGTGCTCAAATGCCATGTGCGAACAAAGTCATCGAGCCTCATGAAAATGGATGAAATGTACTGCACATTTTTAGAGTGGAAACATGTAAATCGGTCAGACTTGACCGGAACACAGCATGAGGGTTAAAGAAAATGGAAATCTGTCTCATCCAAAGTCCTTTTTGCAAATAAACCTCGTCGAGTTCTTAAAGTATTTTATAAACATGAGCCAAACTTCATCATCTGTTCAGCCACTTGAACATTATGGAGGCTAAGCTGGAATGTCATCCATTATGCCAAGATCTTACCAAAGAAACAGAAGGTGTGTGTGTTTTGAGTGCAAGTGTAAATAAAATCCCGATGGAAGGACACAGCTAAAGTGCTCCAGTAACTGGACAGCAGAACGTGTGTGTGTATTGAGAGAGCTGATGAGGGTACTTTAGTCCTTACCGACGCAGGCGCCCTGCCTGAAGGACATGAGAGGACAGAAGATGCTGTGGAGATGCTGCGTGCCATGCTGGATAGGGAAACTCCTCTTCATCTGCAGAGTGCCTTCATTATCCACGACCCTGCAGAGCCAGAACCACATCCGTCATCCCAACAAACACCAACGCTACGCTGTTTTATTTTACTATATGCAGAATTATTTGTGTGGATAATTATTCTGTTATTTCTAGTTTAGAGGACTAAATGTGTGAATAAGTGTCTGAGTGTGTGATCTGACCTGTAGAGCAGCAGCTTGTTGACGCAGGCGTTGATGAGCAGAGACGGGTCCCGAGCCTCCCGGCTGATCCACGAGCGTGCAGAGATGCTGGAGATGGGGCTCCCTTCACTCACCACCAGCCTCTTCGCTTTAGTCAGCTTCCCTGTGAGACAACATCACATGACTTCAGCACACACACGTACACTGAACAGATAACATGCAACTAACTCGCCATTATGTGACTCATTTTATATTTGTAAAGCCATCACCACTTTACTTAATGACATTTTTAATTACTTCACTTCATTTCCTTTAATTAATTTAATTTAATCTACTGTCACAATGTCTTCTTTAGCCCTCTGAAATAGTTCACAAGATACAAGATAATAGACAATCTTATAGATTATAGATAATAATAGATAATAGATAATCTTCGTCCTGTAACTATAATTTGATTGGCTTCAAATCGTGTATATAACTACGTAGTTACTTTTAATATGTAACATATAACACATAAATTTAATAAACATTTAGTGAAACATGACAATTCCACATTAATGACTTAAAAGAAAGAGAACCCAAAGACAAAACAGATCCAGATCCATAAATTTAGACAAATAAGAAAACATAATTAATTAGGACAAAAGTAAAATCCCCCTATACAGTAGCTCTTCTATTGGATCGGACTACCCCGGCCAGCCTTCACTCCCCAAGTGCATCGATAAGCCTTGGCTGCCTATGACCCTGTCCTTCGGGTTTACCAGTGTTCCTTCCTCAGAACGCTTTTGGTAGATCTTGATCACTGCAGACCAGACCCTTGTCAAATCCTTACGCTTGCCCATTTGTTCTGTTTCCAACACTTCAGCTTTAGGGACAAAATATAATATATCCCCCCCTCTTACAGGTGCCAATGTTACAAGACCATCAGTGTTACTCAAGTCACCTCTCAGTGGTCATAATGTTATGGCTGATCGGGGTTTATACACACACAGTATATACCGTATATGCACAATGACTGTCTCAACAACACAAGTGATGCAGCGTTCCAAAGTACTTTAGTAGATTTAAACACTTCAAAACCTTCAACACAAATTAGACATTTATAATTACTTCACCTTAATTTACTTTAATTAATTTTATTTAATCTACTGTGATTCACAGCTCTAGGGTTTATAGGAGCCGATGCAGTGCAATGGCCGAGTTGCATTAATGAAGACATAGGCTACGTTCACACTGGCTGAAGACACTCTTTTATGATTTTTTTACCCTAATGTGACACAAATGTGATTTTTTTTTTGGGGGGGGGAATTGAGAATTGAGTGATGTGAAATTGAATTGGTAGATTTTGGCTCTTTTCTCCTGGTGAGCTTTGTTTTTCATGGCATGTTATGGGTGTGACTATAGGTAAAAAATCTGAAGTGCTACCCTATGACATCAACATATACACAGGCAAGAAATTAAATTCAGTAAAGCCTTAACTAACATTGTTTTAACCCGAACTGTACTTAATGATCAGTAAACAAAATCCACTGTAAAGATCCTCTCGATGTTTGTCTGCTTTCTGAGCGCGGATTTCATGCTGTTCCATCCTGCAGAGACATTATTGACAGTTCTCAAAGAGCTGAGACACCCTGGGCTCAGGAGCGTGGCTCACGGCTGTTATTAAACCCCCCGACATCCTGCGTGTGTCACTGGCTGTTTCAAGGATTTAATCTCGCTCGAGATGCCAAAATCCAATCGCAAACTTGAAGAGTTTGTCCTAGAGGACGTTACCAGGAACTTTCATTTTCTATGAAAGAAATATAACCTGTCAGAAAGGAATGGAGTCCTAAATCATCACCTTCCGGCGATAACCTGGGAGTTATTACCGAGCTCTGCAGAGACTCCGGATCTTATACAAGAAAGTATCACTGTAGCTATACCACACTGCAGAGAGAGAATAAATACAAATCCTTACAAGATCTGAAGCAAACACGTGTAGGAAATGTTAATATCCCTACAACACTTGTACATATTTATAAACACTAGTTGTTAAAATATTAACAATGAGTTTGGACTCGTTTCAATTCACTCTTTTTCATACCACACTGAATTCTATCTCTATTTACAGTACATGCACAAAAAGAAAATGTCTGGATTACCAAAATCATGACGCTTAAAGATCAGGTGTCGCTACCTGTGGCCATGTCGAAGAGGAAGGAGAATATGCTCCCTCTGTCATCGCCGGCCCACAGGATCCTCCCCGGGGCGTCGAACGACAGCGACAGCACGCGGCCGGTCAGTTTACTCGAGCCTCCTTTGACTTTCTTTCCCGTGGAGATGTTCACCACCTGCAGCAGGTGCTTACTGTTTCCGACCTACACAGAAAACACAAGCGGGTGTAGACTTTTTCATACATACTTCTACACACACACACGGGCCACAGCTTTAACCAGTCGTAGGAAAAAAGAAAGTACACCCTCCTTTAAATCTAGGATTTAATTTACAACTATCCTACTTCTACGGTAATTCTGAGACAGGTTTTTCTAATGAAATGCACAGGATTGGTTGGAGGTGCGAGTACCTTAATAAAAAATTGAAAGACTCCCAGGGCGTCACATTAGGCATGATTGATTTGTATCGTGCCCAGGAACGATTGTTTCCCAATGTTCACATTATGTTTGTTCTGATTTACACTCTTCGATACAGCAGGTGGCAGGATGCACCTACTTGGTTTGTGAGCCGCCAAGAGAAGAAGAGGACGATGAAGTTAACCTTTGCGCTGTGCCTGACATTATTGATAGTCTGGGAAACAAAAATGTATAGATTAACGTTCTCGTGCCTTCTTACTTTATCAGCTATGGCTGTGGAGGTCAGATGATGGAGATTGGCGCGTGCTACGTAAACACTGAGATTTCGGAGGGCACTGATGCTGACGTTGCATTTAAACAGCGACTTCTACTTCCGTTCTTATATACGACTGGCTTCCATATCCGATTCGATCTATCCCTGCTGTAACGTTCTTGAAACCACCTCTTCTAGTTCGCGGAACGATCATGTTCTCACTGATGAAAACGAACCACAATTTTGAGGTCAAGTATTCTCGGAAAGCACTGCGGGACGTTAATGTGAAAACGCCCGTAATGCTCAGCGATATTAAGGAGAACCCAAGAAGTACATCCCTTAACTATAGTTCTATGTTAGCTTGTTAACCGTTCATGTAGTCCAGACCTCAAGCCTAGAGATGCTGTGGCAGGATTGTAAGAGAGCTGTGCATAAAGCGTGTATTAAGTGTCCCTACATTTTCCCAAAAACGAGTTTAGGGACTAACAAACATTTACTTCAAGTCATTGTTTCCAAAGGTGGTTCGTCAGGTTACTGAATTATAGGGTGTACTTACTTTTTATAGGGTGTTAGACCATACGATTGTTATTTCGGCTCTGCTAAATAAAAACAAAGTGAACTGAAAGTGGGTGTAATTTCTTTTTTACATGACTGTAAACCGTAGCAAGCTAAAACAGACTATTTCTTTTATCGCGGAATCGATACAGCTAAAAGCTCGCGCCTGAACTTCGGCACGCACCACGGTGAGGTTGTTATTCATGGGCTGGAAGGTGCAGCACAGGAGCTCGCTCGATTCCGGGTCGGCGACCTCGCGGATACATCGACCGTCCTCCGTGTTCCAGATACGCAGTGTGCCGTCCAGTGACGTCGACACGATGATGTCGTTGCTGAGCGACCAGGCGAAGTCAGTCACGGGACCGGCGTGCCCTCTCAGCGTCACCTTTACGGTCGGCGGAGGCGGGGACAGCGTCATGATCGACAGGGTCCCGTCCAATGAGCAGCAAGCAAGGAGGTGCTTGTCGTCGTTGGCGAACTGCAAGCGAGGGACTGAGGAGGCAAAGCGGGAGCGGACGTCAATAAACGTGATAGAATACAGAGCCATGCGTTTATGAATCAGGGTAAGATACGACTCCGACACGTCTGGGGTTATTTACCAGCGGAGTCGACGTGTTGGTCGAAGATGTGATGCATGCCGGCGAAGGCGTAATTCTCGCTCAGAGTGGTGTCGCCTGCCATGGCACGACTCGCCTCTGCCACAGAGGTGGGCACCAGGCTGCCTGGAGGCCTGAAAAAACAAAAACAAATAAACAACAAATTAAAAAAAGAATTGAGAAGGTTCTATAGTGTATGTAACAGTGATGAGCAATGTGATGATATTCACTTCAACACAAGGATGGAGACAAAAGAAAAGACACTGGGTGCATAGCAGGGTTGCAAATCTCATACACTTTTCCTAAGCTATCAGTTTTTTTTTAAAAATGTGTCTCTTTAAGTATTATTTAAACAGCTCTATCAGCACAATCCAACAACTTGGTTATGTGAGACACATTAATAAAGTGCTTAAAATAATACTTCTCTGGTCCCTCTGTCTTCATTTAAAAACCAGTCCAATGTTGTGCACAAGTGTAATACAGTGAAACCTCGGATTGCGAATAACACGGTTTGTGAGCGTTCCACAAGACGAGCATAGATTTTTAATAAATTTTGACTTGGAAAACAAACAAGTCTTGGCTTACGAGTATCATGTATCACACATGTGCTTTTTGTTTTGATGCCAAGCGTCACGTGATCACAACTGAGCCAATGGTTTTTCTCTCTCTTGCGCTGCGGAATTGTGGGTAATCGTCTCC
>JAOTRS010000031.1:13273449-13284895 GCA_028565755.1 Dinotopterus cunningtoni
ATATACATCCTATACCCAGATAATATACTGTATTCCTTCCCAATATTTTAGTTTTCTGAGTTGACTAGAACTGATATCACAATATGAGGATGGCTTCTCTGTAGAGTCTGGTTCCTCTGAAGGTTTCTTCCTCTTGTTACTTGCTCAAGAGGGACAAACTAACCATTGTAATTTATACATTTTCTTTGCATTTTTCCGACTTATTTCCATATTTATTTTAATTCTGTAAAGCTGCTTTGTGACAATCACCATTGTTTAAAATGCTCTATAAATACAAATGAATTGAAGCAGAACAAGGTACAATCTCAGAATTATTGCCATTTGTGCTTGGATTTTTCTTACTCCTGGACATAATATTGGTAAGAAAAAATCTCGTAATGGCTTTGATAGGAAATAATACATTTCTGTTAGTATCCTATACTGTTCTTATTATAGTGCATGATTAAAGCCCACTAGTTAGTTAAATCTTTCATATTTGTAAAGCTTTAATCAAAAATCTATCAGATGATATTAATACTTGATCATGACTTGACCTTGCTTTCGCTTGGGCTCGATCTGGTCTTGGACCCAACTGATTTAAGACTCTGGGTGGGGTTCTAGGGATTAAATTGGCCATGTTTTTGGTGCAGACTGAGGTCATTCAGGCAGAGAAGACGGACAGTGCTATATATATGGTGTTATACCATGCCTATATATAGTATTTGCCCCTTACTGAATTTTTTTGTATATTTGTCACACTTAAATGATCATCAAATTAATTTTAACATTACACAAAGATAACCAGAGTAAATAAAAAGGCTGTTTTTTTAAAGATGATTTCATTTAATAAGGAAAAAAATATCCAATCCTACCTGCAAGATATTTTTTTGGCAAATGTGAGAAAGGCCTTTGTGTTCTTTTTGGTCAGCAGTGGCTTTCGCCTAGAAACTCTATTTTTGCCCCCAGTCTCTTCCTTTTCGTTGATTAATGAACACTGACCTTAACTGAGACAAGTGAGGCCTGCAATACTTTGGATGTTGTTCTGGGTTCTTTTATGAGCTCCTGGATGAGTTGTCGTTGTGTTCGTCGTTTGGTATGCCCGCCACTCCTGGCAAGGTTTACCACTGTTCCGTGGTTCACTGGAGTCCCAATGCTTTAGAAATGGTTTTATAACCCTTTCCATACCGATACAGTACGTCAGTTACTTTGCTTCTCATCTTTTCTTGAATTTCTTTAGATCGTGTTGCTTTTTAAAATCTTTTAGCTTTTAGCATGCCAGACAGGTTCTATTTAAGCGATTTTTTAATTCAACAGGTGTGGCAGTCATCAGGCCTGGGTGTGGCAAGCCAATTGAAAATGAACTCAGCTTTAAAAAATCACAGTTCATTCATGATTTAGCAAAGGGGGGGGGCAGTGGGTAGGGCAATTACCTTTTCACATAGGACCAGGCAGTTAGGACAGCTGTTTTCCCCTTAGGAAATGAAATCATCATTTAAAAACTGCATTTTGTAGCACCTTGGTCCTGGAGGAACGTTGTTTTGTTTCATTGTGTGCTGAACTGTACAGTATATGATGGAAATGACAATAAAAGCCTCCTTGACTTGACTTGGTCCTCCAATGTACTGTATGAAACATAAAGATATAATTGAAAGAGCGAGTTCTGACCAATGCTCAGACAAAAACTTTCCTATAAACTTAGTCTAGTCTAGACTCTGGACTTGATCTTGGCTAATCCTGGCCTTGGCTTTGAATACAGCCTTTCTAAATTGATGTGTCAGTAAAGGTTCCATAATATCCCCTGGGTTTTGAGCTTTTTCCTCAGCTTTTATCACTCCAGGAAGCACTTGCGAACTCGTTCACTCTCTCTTTTCTCTGGTCTCCCACCGAAACTGAATCTAGTTGGTTTAAAATGCAGAACAAGTACTATAGATATAAGAAATATAGAAGCTTTTTTTAAAAAAAAGATAGTCGTAGAGAAAGTAAATTAGTAATGGCCACGTGAACTACTAATGACCAAGGAGAAACGAGGCCAAAACAGGCATTTAGTATTAGCATTACAGATTAAATAAGGTGATGTGTACATCATGCAGACACTCCTATCCGTGATCTTTGTATTGGCATCATAGTTACTCCAGTAACATTACCGAACAGAAGTCTGTCTGGAAATCTTATACCGTCTGAGCAGAAACCAGTCTAACCAGACTATAAAGAAAGCATTCTCATTCAGATTTGGAATTATGATGCTATAAATAACTACAGCAACGTTGGCACCCTTTTTTTGAGAAAGCACTTAGATTATTGTATAAAATGAACAATACACACAATACAGTAATTTGATAGTTTCATTCAAAAACTGAAGAAGCACCATCTATCTTTTCAGTATTGTTTTTATGCATTGCACACAAGTCCAATTGATCCCACTATTCATGTGGCTTTTAGTGCTAGATCATGGTTTTATCCATAACTTTTGTGTTCTGCTTTTGTTTTCATTTCAGATTCTGTTTAACAAAGTCATGTCTGTGTAAAATATCGAAAAGTGCAGTGGGAACAGTGTCAAACTGGAAAAACGTGCATTGATTAAGTTATGTCTATTATGTTGTCACTAATGCGTTGTCATCGTGTCTGGGATAGATAATGAACGGAACGTCAACGTGCCACCAGGCAACGGATATACATCCGCCGTTTCTGGGGTCGTGTTGCCAGCTTAATGTCCGATCGCATCTGAGCACTTGGGGGTGAAGGACCCTGCTCAAGGGTCCAACAGTGGTGACCTGGTGGTGTCAGTGATCAAATCGTTAACCACCAAGCCACCCCTGACCCATTGCATTCGGGAGGTTGGTTTAAATAACAAGTGATTGTGTGAGAAATCGGATCCAGTATTTACACTAACTTCACTGAACATGACACTAATCACCTGCTGCATGCCCTCCAGAAACATGGTTAACACCAGAAGAACCTGATATGAACCTAATGTGGTCTTTTAAACTGTACAAGCCTGAAGAACTCCATTGATGTATCACATCCCAGTAACTGGTCAATGCCGCCGTTACTTTGAGATCATTAAGTTCTTGCTTCAACCATGTCCTCACCAGGCTTTTTTTAACATTTAGCTCCATGTCAAGGGAGACAATACTGCGTAAACGTACCAGTTTTTAGCGCCAGGGGTAGCTCAGTGGGTACTACCGCCAAACTGCCACTGTTGGGTGCTTGAGCAAGGTCCTTAACCATCAACTGCTCAGATCTATAAGGAGGTAAAATGTAATTCGAGAGTCTGCCAAATTCTGTAAATGTAATGGAACTGTCTTCCCGCCAAGTTGTACAAGCTTTTACTGCGTACACTCTGTTTTTTGGGTGATGTAGTGGGAACATTGCTCAGTGTCACGGGTTTTGTGGGGTTCTCTTGAGCCGTTGCAATTATCTTGGCATCATAAATTCCACTAAAAAAAACAAAACCTGATTGTCTCTGCCAGGAGGTTAAAATGTAGACACAGAACAAATGTCCCAAAGATGCATCCCAGTCATACCACGTGTGTGTTGGACACAAGACAAAAAAACTCTCCCAAGATCTTGAACGCATGCCTTATTAGACATTTTTCAGAAAAAGCCTGTTTTTCTCCCCAAGGAGGCGTCAGTGAGTATTGATTACGAGCAGGGGCGGACTGGACATCAGGAAGCCTGGGAATTCTTCCAGAGCGCTGTTCCATTTCTGCATCTCTTGGGCCGAACATCGTTTTTATTGCTTTTTGTTTTCCGTCTCTAATGACTCACCATTAACATAATTATTACCATAGATCATTTATCATGTTCTACACCTACATCTAAACCCAACCTTAACTTCAGTTAATTGAACACAATTTTTTTTCGAACTTTCAGTTTTCTAAATTAAACCTACAGATTTTATTATATTATTTTTCTTCATGAGAGTCAAAACTCTCAGACAATCCAGTGCTCATGGTGACATTTAACACTGACCAAGATAGAAAAACATAACCACCTTCCTACAACACAGCTCCTGCCACTTGCCTCCTATCACACACACACACACACACACACACACACACACACACACACACACACACACACACACAGGGTACACAGGCCACCAATGCTGTTTCATTCAGTCACACCCACACAGTGGCTCGAGCATTCATACACTAACACTTACACATATTGAGTGCTCGATAACTTAATATAATAACTGATACGGAGACTGTTTCATGAACCTCTTTACACCCCAGCACACACACACACACACACACAGACACAAACTGCAGAAAACAACTAATGCCTAAAGCGATGTTACTTTAAGAAGCTTTAATAATTTATAAGTATATGAAAGAAATAAATGGACAACAACCTTATGCTGTGCTGGTGTGTGTGTGTGTGTGTGTGTTTCTTTGTTTCTCTTTATGGATGGTGTTACCATAGAAACCAAAGCTCTCTAATAACTCAGCAGGTCTAAATGGTACCCTCTCTCTCTCTCTCTCTCTCTCTCTTTCTCTTTCTCTTATCAGCATTTGCATGTACTGTAAATCTGTTTTATTCACAAAAACTCGTAAGCGTGACAAAATGACTGAGCTGGTAAACAATCCACCACCATCTGCAGACATACTGAGGACTCTTGCATGCTTAAAAATGTGTGCGTGTATCTGTGTGTGTGTGTGTGTATGTGTCATCTCTCTTGACAATAGCAGTCTGCTGTCTAAGCTATTAAACAGCAGACTCAACTTCCCTGAAGATGGTGGCAGCAGCTCAATGTCTAGACCAGTGATGGGAGTCAGTAACTCAAGGAGTCAGTAACCATTCCATACAAATCGATCATCGGTTTGAATAAACCAATTGATGATTGATTAATAATTGGCATAACCGCACAGTTTAAGTTTAAGTCTATCAATAAAGTCAGTGGTAGCTCAGTGGTTAAGGCATTGGACTACAGGTCAGAAGATTCTAGATTCAAACCCCATGACCACCAAGTTGCCCCGTGAGCAAGGCCATTAACCCTCAACTGCTCAGATTATAATGAGATAAAAATGTAAGTTGCTCTGGATAAGAACGTCTGTCAAATGTCGTAAATGTAATTAAAAACAAATCAAAGTTAAGTACATCACTATATAGGTCTTGGTCGTTATAAGCTTTCCTGCTCTGCACACCAACCGACCGACGGTTTGTCACCTGGAAAGCAAGCGAGTACGACATAAGTAATCCCCGTTCTGGTCAAAAACGCATTCGAAAGTTCAGCTGAGACTCATATGAAGCTTCTGCAGTCCCTCTGAGCTAGATATCTCATTGTGGTGGTATATTTAATGCACATTTAAATGTTTTCTTAGCCAAACATATTGAAAAACAGAATGTCATGTAAAGTGTGTATTGACAATCCCCCCCACAAACATCTGTTTACCCCATTTACATTTATGCATTTTTGGCAGATCCTCTTATCCAGTTCAAAATCCAAAATTGCTTAAGTTTCTGTCATTGGTTAGATCCTTACACTGGGTAACTATATTACTAACCAAGTACCATGGGTAGAAGAGTTTTTTTTTATTTTTTGGCAGGATTAACCTAAGTACCCCAGAGATGCACAGACCATAAAAACACACAGAAATCATAAAAGACTCATAGAAACACATAAAAAAAACATAAAAGCCACTAAAACTTCTTGTCAGCCCATAGAAATCCAAGAGATGCTCATGGAAACCAGTTAAAGCCCATAGATGCCAATACAATCACAGAGAAAACCTTAAGGTCCCATAGAAACTACGCCCACAGACACTCACAGAAGCCCATAGAGATCCACAAAAAACCCTATAAGCACATAAAATCCCATAACAGCCTTGAGATACCCACAGATACCCATATACAGTACCCCTCCACACACACTTCAGTTTACCCTAGAGACCATAAAAACACACAGAAACCCAAAGTAGCCAATAAGAGCCACGGAAGCCCATGAAAAACCCAAGAGAAGCTCATGGAAACTTATTTACACCCGTAAAAGCCTATAGATGCCAATGATATCATAGAGAAGCCCACTGAAAACCCTTCGGGTAAATAGATGGCTGTAGAAGCTCATAGCATCCAATAAAACCCCACAGACACTCACAGTGACGCAAAGAAATCCACAGAAGCCTTTAAACACCCCAGGAAAACCATATAAGTCCATATAATCCTAAAGAAACCAATAGATACCCATACACACAGAAATCTACATGCACCCACTGAACCCATAAACCGCCAGATGTTCACTAAGTATATCAGGTCAGTGTTGGAGGTTTAAGAGTTTTTACATAAGCTGCACCAGAAAGAGTTGGCATTAAATGAACAGATGCATTTAATTGTTTAATTGACTAAACTATTGAATTTCACTGAGGGTGAAAATAATATAGACTCTTTAAAATTTAAAGTGTTTGGAAATTTAAACACTTCCCTCATGCATTTTGTTGGTGCCTGAGGTTTATGTGTAATCTTAAAGCCTCTTGTGTGTGTGTGTGTGTGTGTGTGTGTGTGTGTGTGTGTGTGTTCTCAGGTTTTCACACGCTATGGGAAGTGCTACACATTTAACTCGGGGGACAGCGGGCCACCGCTGGTCAGTGTGAAGGGCGGGATGGGGAACGGCCTGGAGCTCATGCTGGACATCCAACAGGATGAATATTTACCTGTGTGGGGCGAAACAGGTGCGAGACATCACACACACATACACACATACACACCCACATACATGCACCATCACATAGAGGTGAGTTTTACTAAAAATAATACAAAGAAGAAGAATGCTGTGTCTGTGACTCACATGTCTACCATGTATGACTCAATGATTTCATGTTCTATCTCGACTCTCTGTCTCTGTGTGTGTGTGTCTCCGTCTCTCACTTCTCATCCTCGATCAGACGAGACGTCTTTTGAAGCTGGGATCAAAGTTCAGGTTCACAGCCAGTCCGAGCCGCCGTTCATCGATCAGCTGGGTTTTGGTGTCGCTCCAGGATTCCAGACCTTCGTGTCCTGCCAAGAGCAGCGAGTATGTCGTGTACTGGAAATGTCACATTACGTTAGAGATAACATTTTTTACACGTTCTACAGGAGTCCAGCACACACTTCCACATCCCGAAGGGTTTCGTATTCTCACTACAAAAGGTGTAACATAACACTGTCAGAACTCAACACCAAAAATGTTGTTACCTTATAATGTGCCTGTTGGAGATGATTAAATACCATTTAAGATATATTGTGGAATATTTTTCGCATCATTTTAAACAAAGTATAAATAACAAAATCGATAGAAATTCAAAGCAAATTCAGCCAATTTCATTTTGTGTCAAACGTTCGAACATTTTTTGGATTTTTTGGGTTTTTTTTATGCATCAGTACAATTTTTTGAATCTGTGTCTCTCAGCTGGTGTTCCTGCCACCTCCATGGGGGAACTGCAAGATGGATTCGCCGGACTCTGACTTCTTCAGCACTTACAGCCTCAGTGCATGTCGCATCGACTGCGAGACGCGCTACCTGGTGGAGAACTGCAACTGCCGCATGGTGCACATGCCTGGTAGGCAACTGCTGTCTTTATGTTTAGTTTATGGCTTCTTTATTAGAGAAAAATACAAGGGGCGTTCGATTCAAAGTGAGACTTTTTTCCTTTATTTCGCTATATAATCCCCTGCTACACTAATGCACTTATCCCAGTGTTTCACTAGTGCTTGGATACCATCAAGGTAGAAACTTTTCTCAGTACACCGGAGCCATGATCCGACTGCCTGTCTGAAACCCCGGCCTCCCAGGAACTCCTTTTATGGCCCAAACATGTGGAAATGTCTTGGAGTGAGGTCAGGACTGTACGGGGGATGGGGCAATAACTCCCAGTTCACAGATATACATTAAAACATTTGCACTGTTCACGTTAAGAGTCTCATCATCGTACCGTAAATGTCAATCGGTTTTACGCCTTCAATCACCAGAAATTTCATCACAAGTCCCGGTTTGACTTGAACGCCCCTCGTTCAAGTAAAAAAAAAAATTGTTACATTTGTTTAAAAAAAATCATGTTACATAATAGACTACTATTAAACCATGCTGTGAATACTGGGTGTCAGCTTTTAGCTAAAAAAACAGAACCAAGTGTGACAGTCAGAGTCTCCTGAAGACCTGCTGCACATTCTCCAAGATGCACAGTAAAAACAGTTTGTTAATAAAACGGCACAGTGTACCTATTCTTAAAACCCTTCTTATTTACTTTAAGAAAGACAAAAATAGATGTTTATGAGGGAACAAGATGTTTATAGCTGCTCTAATGTAAGTGTTTCACAGATGCTCCAGAATAATAAGCATACAGTGGGGCAAAAAAGGATTTAGTCATCCACCAATTGTGCAAGTTCTCCCACTTAAAAAGATGAGAGAGGCCTGTAATTTTCATCATAGGTATACTTTTTTCAATTTTGTATTGGTGTTTCATCAAAACATCAGAACTGGCATATTGCTGTGGTTAAAGAGAATTTTATAAAATGCAGGATTCCAAAATAACTTTAAAGTGGTAACAGTAGCTGATATATTCGGCTTTTTATTGTAGGTTTTCTTTTATTATTTCATTATATCTAGGCAAATAAAATATAAATTTCAAAATGTTTAATGCATTTTAGTTTTTGTGCACGTCTTTACCCGTGCGTTAGATATTTGCACAGTACCGTAAATGACAAGATTTTACTTTGGCGTAAAACAGTGTGTTTTAAGAGATGTTCTCTGTACTGCCCCTTCAGGTGACGCCCCGTACTGCAGCCCTGAGCTCTATAAAGTGTGTGCAGACTCGGCACTGGGTAAAAACATAGCACACTCCGTATTGTTCATTAGTTCATTAAATCTATAATTTTTCATTTTAACCTACATTAGATGTGTGTTTTGTAAAGATATTTCTCGACATCATTACAGATTCTTATTCTTTAAATAGAACTGTAAAGAATTAAATGCATTGATAATTACCTTTAACGCTGTCCAGCTTAATTAGAATTGATTAGTTTTAAATCAGAAACAAAGCTTATATTCATATTCATACCAGAGCAGACCTGTATAAACCTGTACTCTATTTAACACCAAATAATTTAAATTTTTTTCTGTATCTCCTCAGCGTACCTGGTGGAGAGAGATAACGAGTACTGCATGTGTGAGACGCCGTGCAACACCACGCGCTACAGCAAGGAGCTCTCTTTTGTCAAGATCCCCAGTAAAGCTTCCGCAAAATACCTCGCCAAGAAATTCAGCAAGTCCGAGAAATACATCGCGTGAGTGCTTAAGCCGATGATAAGGGTGCAGTTTAAAGCGGCGGTCTGTAGCGTTCACAAGCTTGTATAGACCTGCTATGGTCTTATCGGTTAATAGATACTTTAGAAAAGCAACGTGATTCACAACATCCTCATGCAATGGATTTGGCGTATGTCGATTTCTTTGGCTCGTTTGTAGAAAAAAATAAATTCAGCATTACATTTCAAAGTTTTATTCAGGAATGAAAGCCAGTAGTGACCATCTATCAAACTTCACACATGTAATATCAAGCTTGCTATTGTTCCATCAAATGATTTAACTCCTTTGCTCATGCCTAAACAACGTTTGTTCTTTTTTTCTTTTTCAGAGACAACATTCTCGTCCTCGACGTCTTTTTCGAAGCTCTGAACTACGAGACCATCGAGCAGAGGAAAGCCTATGAAGTCGCAGGCCTGCTGGGTGAGTTCATTACTCTCAAGAAAATCTCTTTAACCTCAGATTTGCCTCGTTTAATCATTCGGGGTGAAATAACCTCTGTGACGAGCGCCGAGATCGTTTTCTGGATGACATGAGAAAATTAAAGCAATTTGAGGTTTTCTGTATAGAGACAGATAATCATTTTTTGCTTTGAATATCTCATTCATCTCTCCTCTCGTATTACGGCAACATCGCTCTCTCTCATCACTGTACATTACAGTTTCTATCATGGGAATATTGAATATCGTAGCAGCTGAAATGATTGGATATTAAAACTTTTTTGCGTATTTGAGTAAAATACAGGACACATAGATACAGTACTATTTAAAGTTCCTCTTGTACCACAGCATGGTTGAATGCTCGATTCTGATTGGTCAAAAGGTGTGCATTATTGTTGTGTATAATAAACATGTTGTTCTTATATAATGTAATTCATGTAGCTGTTGAAGTGGTGAATTTTTATTTTTATTTTAAAAAATTTTAGGAAACATTTATTTAACATTTTAAAAAGTCTATGAAAACACTAAGCTATCTCATCCTTAGCTATCGTCACTCTGCCATGAAGATCATGAAGTTCCCACTGCGTCGTAAAAAAATGTGAATTATATTGTACTATTTCCTCGCCATGTCCCTGTCATGTTCTCAACGCGTCTGCTATGATGTCACACATTTCCTATCACCTGATCATGTGCTCACCATGGCCAGTGAGACCGAGTCGAGCTATTACTTGACAAGATATTGAAGGACTCAGCTATGATCTAGGTGATAATAGGTACTGACTTACGGTACTGTGCAAAAGCCCCTTATTTCTTTATATTCTGCTTCCAAAGAGTCAGACTTTCTTGTGATTCCTCTTTCAAACACACTGCCAATGCAGTCAACACATACTTCAATAGAGAGAGGGGGAAAAAATCGTGATGCAACACCATCAGTCATGTTCTGGCCTCCTCAAAGCCTGGATCTCAACATTATTGGAGCGGTGTAGGATCTTCTTGACAGAGAGCAGAACAAAAGGCAGCCAACGTCCAAAGAAGACCTTTGGAATGTCCTTCAAGGAGGCTGGAGAATTATTCCAAGAAATTACAAGAAAAGCTCGCGTCAGAAAAGAGAGTCCAGGCTGTGTTGAAGAATAACGATGGTCTTAACCAAATACTGACTTTACAGCTCATTAGAATTCGACCCGCTCTCTTTGTGTTATATAGTGTACTTGTGTTTGAATATGCTGTAATAAATCAATGTACCTATTGTCTCTTTTTCCTTGACAAATATAGAGAAATAAGGGTTGGCTCGAGACATTGGCACAGTGCTGTGTCTCTTTACAGTAAATCTAGCTATAAAGCACTGTAATCATCGATAATTTCTGTGATATAAGCAGAATAACACACTCTGGACTTTTTGGTTATCTTCTATCAATATAATAGAACTGTGAAGTTGGCGAGTCTGTACATTGAAGATATTTGCGAAAAAATAATTTAGGGGTCGTAAGATGAGGAATAGAGCACATCAAGATGGTTTTCGTCTGTCTGTCTGTTACTACTAAACTGAAGAAGATACGCTACTTTGAAATTTAAATGGAAAACATCCTTATATCAAAAAATGGAGCTTTAAAAAAATCATTAGTTCCTCTCAAAATTCAACAGATGGTGCTGTACATTTTTTATTGTGCACTTACAGTATGAGTGTGCAATTGAAATCTACCTAATAAATGCGATCTCTTTAAAAAAAACTTGTTTATTTACAAATACATGC
>JAOTRS010000031.1:13309195-13324466 GCA_028565755.1 Dinotopterus cunningtoni
GGAGTGTATTTGTCTGACGATGAAAGAAGTACAACTTAGTGTAAACAAGGCGTAAGATACTCAACCTTACAGAATGTAATTTCTTGTATTAATAATAATTTTAAAGCCAAGTCCAACCTTCCCCAAAAACAACATTCAATGTTTTTATCCCTGATCACTGAGTCCCGATTCTAAAAAATCTTTTAACATTGCTTTCTATTCTCCCTAGTTCTTGGAGCTGTGCCACCATATCTAGCCTCTCCTGCATATATTTCCTGGTTCTGAAAAGGAAACGCGTCAAAAAGAAAGACTGTGTGGAAGTACCGGATAAAGCAGACAAAGTGTTTAAGACAAAACAAATGAAGACAAAATTAGGGAAGGATGCATTAGACCTTTTAATGGACGGCTGGTATCAGAAAAAGGCCGGGAAGATGAGGGCGAATGAGACCTACAGCTGGCGGAAATGTAACCTACTGGATTCCAACCGCTGTTAAACAACAAAGAAGAAGAAGAACCTCTACGCTTCTGCAAAGATTTTGAAACTTGGCTGTTGGGATTTGTGCTAGTTCAGCAACAAGAGCACTAAAGAGGTCAGGCACTAGGCCTGTACAACAAGACCTGGGGCAACATTCCAATACCGCATTCCGACTCCTTCGAAGGGTGCTCAGTGGGGGGGTTGAGGTCAGGGCTCTGTGCAGGTCATCAAGTTCTTCCACTACAACCTCATTAAACCATGTTTTTACAGTTCCGTGTTGGAACAGGTTTGAGGTTCTTAGTTCTTGTGAAAGCGAGTCATATTGCTTGAGCATATGAACAAATCCTATAAAGCTTTTGGAAGGACCAACATACAGGTGTGACGGTCAGATTTTTAGAAAATGGTAGACTAGGTTGTGATTTCCACCACTTGAATTAAAAAAAAAAAAAAAACATAATCCTGGTAGCTCAACTTTGAGAACGTTGCCCTAGGGTAGTAGTTTCTAACAGTGCTGTCCAGGGACCCCCAGGAGGATCTGTGAAGCATTTGCCAGAGGGTCTGTGATGTTTCACTGTGATTTAGTTACAGCTGAGGGAATTCACAACACACCATTATCAAAGTTAAAAATAACACCATCCTGGGCTTAATGTATTCTCGCTGTGGAACGTGCTGGAATTGAGCAGCTCTATGGCTCCAGTAAGTAGACAAAATATTATTGTACACTGCGGTGAGGGTCCGATCCTGACCTTGGGTTTCCGTCTGAGCAAAGTTTCAAATGTTCTCCAGTTTCTTCCGTGTTCTCAGAAATGTCCTGGGTCGACTATGCTAAATCGCTGTGCCCGGTGTGAATGTGTGTTTGCGTGTGTTCATGGTGATTAAATTGAAGAGTGTATTCTAACATGCGATCCACTGCAACTCTGCCCAGAAAAAAAGTGACTACTGGTGATAAATGATATGGCGCTGTGGCGTAGGGGTTAGCACTGCATCTCCAGGGGTGAGGGTTTGATTCCTGCCTTGTGTGTGTGTGTGTGTGTGTGTGTGTGTTTGGAGCTTGCTTGTCCTCCGGGTTCTCTGGTTTCCTGTGGGGAAGAAGACGAAGAAGACTTTATTGTCAAAAGAAATTAGGAGTGCGACTTTTCCAAAGGTGCAATTAAAAGAACTATATAAATGAAGTAGAAAAAAATAGACAGCAACACACAGACAGACAGACTATGTTAAGAGAAAGATATTGGACATGTGTATTTAAACGATAAATAAAGAGACAGACATTATTGCAGAAGCCAAACGAGTAGCTTAATTGAAGTATGAAGAAGTAGATAAGTAATGTCTAGTCAAAGACATGCAGACTAAGCTAATTGGCATTTCCAAAGTCCTTGTAGTGTGTGTGTGCCGTGGTGGATTGGCACCCTGTTCTGGGTGTACCCCGCCTCGTGCACAGAGTACCCTGGGATAGACTCCAGGCCGCCCGCAGCCCTGTGCAGGATAAGTGGTATAAAAAACTATCAAGAGTGGTGATGAATTATTGAACACATTTAAATAATGTTTATGAAGTAAATCCGAACTGCCTCACATGTCCTGGCTCCGATCCTGAGCTCGGGCTTCTCACTGACCCGGATCGGGATGAAGCGCTTACTGAATGTGAGACGGGGTTAAAGGCTACAAATGCTTTCTAGCTTTCTTTAGCGTCACTTTCTAAACACTGTTGTGTCGACACAGGCCTGAGAATTGCTTTCCTTTGATGGATGGACTGAGAGTTTTTACTTTGTTTTCTTGGAAGAACATTTCTGCCAGTAAACAATTAAACCATGACTCTTACTCCTGGCCTTAGGGATTTAAAAATTATTTTTGTTTGCTACCCAACCCAAGGCCAAGCAGTGAAATGGAAACAATGATGTTGGTGCATCCAAACTATTGGTTTTAACACACGTATTGTTTTTTTTTTAAAGAAAAATGTATTTGCTTAAGGGTCCATTAGTGGCAGCTTGACCTTCTGATCAGTAAACCCAGAGCCTCATCCACTGAGCCTTGAAGAAACTACTAGAGTTTGCAAAGACAAAGCCGGTAACCTAACCCGTCCTGAAGAATGACGCAATTCTGACAAATGAGCCTGCGTGCAATTTCCATTTGAAATGCCTCAATTGATGAGCCTCGGTTATATTTAGCTTGTTTTTCTTTCTCCTTTTGGCATTCGGACATTTGTTCCACAAGCTTTCTGCCCCCGAAGCAACAACACAAGAGAATATTTCACACATTTGTCATTAAAATGCCCCAGTTTGTCATGCAGGGTTTATAGCAACAACAAACGAGCTGTCACTCATGCTGGTTTATTTAAAAAACAAAAATGTGTGTAAAAAGAAATCATGTTTATATTGGTAGAATGAAACAAAGAACTCCACATTTCACTCTCAGGGCTAATGGTGTGTCATTTCAGTGCTGCTTGCGCACCCTGGTGGACAAACTGTGTTATTTCACTCTGTCTTTTCTGGTGTGCATGTCTAAATAACTATCAGTGATTATTAGTGATTATAAGTGTCCGCTAAAAAGATCGAACAATCACCTTTGTTTTTTTTTACACTTTATAACCTAAGCAAAATCTAATCATAAATTCTCTTTTGTTTGTTTATTACTGCAGCACCAATTATGCAAAAAAAGATATAAATGTTCAAGTGTTCAAGTCAATCCGGGACTTTTGATTGCACAAAATAACAGAACACAGCTATGAGAGTGAAAACTCTATTTTTATTTCTCTATATAATCTCCTGCTACACTAACCCACTTATCCCAGTGTTTCACTAGTGCTTGGACACCATCAAGGTAGAAAGTTTTCTTAGTACGCCGGAGTCATGATCCGAGTGCCTGTTTAATTCACATCTGAAACCCCGGCCTCCCAGGAACTCCTTTAATGGCCCAAACATGTAAAAATGCCTTGGAGCGAGGTCAGGACTGTACAGGGGATGTGGCAATAACCACCAGCCGAGCCCCTGTAATATACAAGTGATATTGGTGAATGATTGTGTGTACAGTTCACACAGATAAATGCATCTCTTACGCAAGTTGGCGACATAGATTTTCAAGGATCAGGCTGAACTGAAGCTCTTGACCTTTATGCACCTCACTGCTTCTAAGTTATTGGCTGATTGACTATTTGCACAGATGTTCCTATTAATGTGTATTATATATTTTATCACACAAATATCATGAAATTTATGGCAAATCTTAAGTACTAAAGACGTAGGCTTCTTGCGCAACACTAAACTGTTGTAACTGTAAACTGAGAAACACCAGTTAGGCTGCACCAAACATCTTAGTTCAGACAAACAAACAGTGAACATGTTTAGCAGAATATGTTTACTGTCTCAAATACATACATAAATATTAACAAATATAATCTGTATGCTTTTGACAGGGGAAAAGTTTTCAGCAAACAATTAAAGAAATGATTCAGAATCAAATGAAAAAAAAAAAAAGATTTCTAATACTGAATTCTAGCAAAAACACATTTCTACACATTAAAGAGAGGAATTCGGAGGGTGTTAACATATTTCCCGCTAAATAGAATATTACAGTACTTTAATACGTATAAAAATAGAGTCTTTGGAAATTTTGGTTGGTTTTCTGAAATCTTTGATTCGGACGATTGGGTTGGTGGGGCTGGAATGTACCACCTCGAGACGCCGCTTCAGTGACACATCCGTGACGTCATCTCTTTCTGTTAGGAGAGAGAAAAGGGAAGATGTGTCACACAACACGTTATAAAACACACAAGAACTTCATGAAAAGCATACATTTTACATTACTGTGTGAGTATTATGTGATCATGTAAAAAAACTAAAAAGTGAGAATGTTGAGACTACATCTGAAAAGTGAAAGCACATGCACTACATTAATATTAGTTTATGTTGCTGTTATGTGCTGCCTCTTCCTGTTTTCAAAGAAGACCAATTATAAAATTAGATTAAATGAACGATTCTTGCAATTGAAGAGCCTTTCTTTCACATTCTCTTATTGCAGCAATGAATTTGGTAAAAATGATCCTTAAATGTTAATGGATCAACCAAAACATGTTTGTTATCTTAAGATGATATTAGTTTTTCACTACTTATCACAGTTATCTTCCTAGAAACAAATGCTCACGTCTGCTGGGGACGGGAATCACCAGGGGTCACCTGATACGATATTATTACAGTAGCTGCTGTAGGTGTCAATTCGATTTGTGTTTCAATTCTATAAGTATCATGATTTTAGGAATATACATATTAATGTTTTTTTCTGATGTGTGAATAGCGCCATCTGCAGGATTGTAGAGAATAGCACCATTTTACCACCCTAAATGCAAACATAGTGTATATAAATAAAAATGTTTTTTTTTAAAAACTATTTTGTTGTCAGTTGTCCCCCATCTCTAACGGTTACCAGGTTAAACTGCATGTTTAAACCACCACTCTGCAGCAAGAACCTTAACATTGGAGATGTTGTTACAGTATATAACTGTAATTAGGTTGTGACATTGTTCACAACATCGAAACAACACTGTTTTAAGTTTAAATTAATTCCATAAAATGACAGTTGTTTTACTTCGAATGAATGACAAAAAATGTTGCAAATACAACCTTAAAAAATAACAAACATTTTCTTAAGGTATATATTTTATTTTAGCTTAATTTAGGTTTGAAGATTAGATGAAAGAAACGGGAGCAAATGTGTTACTGCGACAGGCTGCAAAGTGCAATTTAAAACTTGGTTGTTTATGTAACAGCCTCAGCAGCGACCTCATTTCCTCTCTCGTTAGAAATTTTATATGTTGTAATGATTCATAGGTCACTGTGCAGCTCAACAAACAAAAAACATTCCTCTGAAACTGCTCCGGTACAGAGATTGGACTGAATATAATGAGATGCAAAAACTTGTCAAAAATGAAAAGCAAAAACGTCCTTCATGGAGCCTGGACACCAACTTGAAATAGTTTTTTTGCACAAATATTTACATTATCAGCTGCTATTTGCTATAGGACTCTTTCTCGTCTATGCTGCTACTCACAAGAAATGTTTTTTGTTTTTTTTAGGATCTATCATGCCAATAACTTGCACTACCTCAAATCGCTATCTCAGTATATCACTTTTTTTGTTGCATTGTGTGTGGCATGTTGTTGTGTTGCTGCTCCTGTTTTGCACATTTGCATGTGCACTTTATGTCGTCTTGTGTTATCTTTTATATAGTACTTTAGAATAGTTTTTGATAATTTATGGCGTAGATAGTCAGCTAATTAGGTGTCCTAGTTATCTAGTTAGTTTCTGTTCATTTATGTTACATGTATGTAGCACCTCGGTCCTGGAGGAACGCAGTTTCGTTTCACTGTGTACTGAACAGTACCGTACTTTTTTTTTTTTTACTTGGAGGAGTTATTTTGTGGCAGTCACTGTTTGACAAAGTAATATATGTGTTGTCTCAACAGCAGGTTCTCTGGCAGACAGGTGGTTAGCTCTGGGCGTGTTTTATGACCTTGCCATTGTGTCTTGACAACCAAAAAGAAGTTCAGTGACTCGGTCAGACTTGATGATGTTAAGGATGAGTATATATTGACTTCAACATTTACTTCTTAGCTTCATTTACTTCATCAGCCACATCTTTTAGCAGGAAGAGATGATGTGGAAAACCCAGTGAATCACACTGGCACTATGAACTCCCAGAGGCGCCCAAAATGGCTTATTACTCACACACTTTTAGCCTTTTGCTTCTCCTCCCTCTCCCTCTTTTTTTAAACATATTTAAATGGAAATGTATCCACGCACACTAAATGACATTTATGGGTTTACATACACAGACTTTCCTCCTAAAACTTTCCACTGCCTTCAGAGCTTTTTCTTTACACACACTCAAAGGTAACGCATTATCCTCCTTTTTAGTTTGAGGTCTTAAGGCGTTTTCACATTAGGTATGATTTGTACTGTTCCCAGGATAGATTGTCCCCCCCCACTCCCCCGCAGTGACCAGCATTCACATTATTTTTCTCCGTATTTTCACCCGCCAACACAGCAGGTGGCAGTACGCACTTAGTTGGTTTCCGAGCCGCCATTAAGCACAAAGAGAAGAATATGCCTACTATTATGGATATTTTAGAAAAAATGTCTCTCGTGCCCTCCTACTCTATCAGCTATAACTGTGCAGAGAGATTTCGGAGGAAACAGACAGCACTGATGACATCACGTCCACTTCCGGTTTCACGTACGATTGGCTTATCCATATCTGATTCGATCCGTGCCCGAGTACACTCTATCGTACTTGAGACCATCTTTTCCAGCGGACTTGAGCCGTTCCCGAGGCCAGAACGATTGTATTCTCACTGATCAAAATGAACCAGGCTTTTTTGGGGGGCCAAGTTTTCTTGAAAATGATCCCAGGGCTCAAATGTGAAAATGCTCTTATAGGTCTCAATGGAGTGACTGCAGAATGCAGGATCAGAGTTGACATTCAACTTCCTGAATTGCGCCTGCTTGAATTTCTTTCACTCCTTTTCCAAACGCGCTGCTTCAGTGTCTTTTGCTTTAAACAAACGGCCGCTGAATGGAAGTGCCTTTAAGGAAGTGCATTTTCCTAGCCAATCAGAATTCAGGAACAAGAAAGGTAAATGTTAGAGACTTCATCAAGCAAGGAAAAAAGCAGAGCTGGGCGAAGTTGAGCGTTGAGCTGGGGCAGGGTGTCCTGGTATATGAGGTCACAATAGGGGGAAATCTTGTTTAAGTGCTGGACAATAAAAACATGAAATAAAGGATAAACAGCAGGGAATGTTTTATTCTCGTGCTGTTTGTGTGTCTACGCAAAAGTATATTTTGCATAATAGGTCCCCTTTATCTCTAAGTATCCTTATGTTTATTGTGCATTAATGCTGTGCTCCACCTAAACCTAACCTTAACCCTTAACCTTAGTCAAACAGTCCTTCCCTTGTAGGGATATTTGATATATAAAAACAAGCCCCCACACACAATCCAACTGTTTTATGTCTCAGTGAGTGTCTCACACCCTCTCTATCAACAGTAAACAGTATGACACGTTAGAGAACTTCCCTTCTTTGGTTGTCCGTCCCAGAGAACTCTTAAACATCGATTCCCAATCAGAAAGCCCCTTAAAAACCCATGATGTATCCTTTGCTAAGGGTGTATGATCACTAATGTGAATTCAAAACTGTGTATAACCTGCTTGTTTCTGTTTTCCTGTTACATAACAGCACATGTGAAAGTCGGAGGAGTTCTCGGGAGGATGTGGTATAGCGACATCATTTCCTGTGTAAACTAAGAGTAGCAACAGTGGAGGAGGTTCAGGGTCTTATTTGGCGTTTTATTCAACATCCGTGTAGATGCAGTCGAACAAACGGGAATCATTAACGGCAATATGATTAGACATTACTGAATACTGGCAGCTAGTGGACACCTGAAAACACTCATTGTTCTTTGGAACAGTTTTTGCCAATTCAACTAATTCGTTAATTAACAGCTCAGTGAGTATTGTATGGTAGAGCAGGAAAAAGACTAAAACAAACACACACACACACACACATACACAAACACTGACCAGCGGCTCAAGCTCCTTGTGGTCTATGAGGTTGAATTCAGTAACAAAGTAGTAGAAATGTTTGTAACAGGTGTTCACGTGCGCTTCTGCCCCCATCTGACTGACTCGGTCGAAGTGGTGGATGTAGACGTGGACGAAGACGCGGAACAGGCGTGACAGGATCTTCTTCGCCACCTGCATGAAGCCCTTAGGGAAGGGCGTACCTGTGGGGTAAAGCCAATAGACATGCCGTTAGAAATCTGCATCTTTACTTGAGCATTAGCATTCAGGAGTTCTGTTTGAAAATTTGAGCAGTTTCTAAAAAGCATGTTTTTTTAGGTTGAAAAGATAGTTTAACACATTAACAAACAATAATCGATTAATTATTACTAATCATCAATTAAAAAAATACAGCTGGTGAAAAAACACTGCTTTTGTCTCTCTGATATCCAACATCACCCACCGCCTGAACTGAAGGTCGCCCTCTTGTGGTAGACAAGCTAACAGCTATGTGAGCTACAGAGAAATATTACGCAAAACATTACAGGTCACTGCATTTTTATCTGGTTTCATCTTAATAGGTATTAAGTGATTAATCATTTATTAACACCGTATCCGGCTCACTTGCACCCGGTACAAAAGCAGCTGTTTTTTGCTAAACATAGGTGGGTTTTTGTATTATTTAAACCCTCGATGTCAAATGGCAATTCCAGGTTGCACTTTCCGTCTGGCTTCATTTAACTTCCTCTTAGTTTTCATACTGAACACAATAAAGAAACCATGACTCACACACGCTGCACTTAAACCACACACAAAATATCCCCACAGCTGAAGCCTTTAAGCTTAAAGAAACTGATGTTAATGCAAGAAGAGCAGTTATAGCATGTACACATTATAGTACCGCAGCAAGAGTTGTTTAGTAAATTAGCATAGTGGGTTAGAATAACTTATAGTATTAGTATAACCCAAATATCTCTAGTCTTTAACCCAAATATAGTTCATCCACCAAGACATGTCATGTTACAGAATTATTCTACTATATAACATATAAATGTGTCATTTCACTATTCCGAGAGACAACAGATATTTTTTATATACCATAATCGAGTATTATTTTTTTTCCCACTACAATTTAACATTTGACAAAAACATATTTGTAGCTAATACTTGTTACAGAGCGCAATTAGCATTATTATTCTATAACAACATTAATATCATATCATATATACTGTATGTCACGCATCACAAAGACATCTTTACGTATCACAGGATGATATTTTTGTACGGTTTATAAATAGCAAACTGATAAGGATTTAATGAAGCCATTAAGCTGTGCGTTGGCAGAGTTTTGAAAAGGTGTATTTATATCCTGAGCTGGATGGCGTCACCTGATTTGAAAGGTGACGCTCGGATGAGTGCAGGAGCAGCGAGGCGTCAGGTTTACGGTGACACTGAGACACAAACGGGGGGAAAAAAAGCCGGAGTCATTTGGAACGATGGCGCTGCTTTCTTAGAAATGTTTTGTTTGCGTCTGGTTAAATGTGTGTGGTTTCAATTAAATGATACTCATGAGCGATTTGTTCTGAGTCCGTGTGTGTAGGTCGAGTCGGGCCTGCCGGGTGTCACAGTGCTTTCTGATTTTGCATCTAATTTGAGTGCGAAGCCTTACAATAAGTTTACGACGAGGTCAAACCCAGGTCCAGGTTGCTATGGTATCACGGGATGTTTTAAACAAAGATTGGAAATCTAAATCTTTCTCACCTGCACAGTACTTCCTTAAAATCAAAGTTTTAGTTTTTTTAGTTTTTAATGAAATAAACCTCTGAACACAAACTTCTAATCTAATTCCCGTAAAACACTCTATAACCTGTAAGTGCGCTGCGGTTTCTAAGGCGACTGTGTTGACTCATGCTCGCTGGTTAAAAGTCAACACCTGAGTGCTGACTATTTGCGTGTGAGAGCGATTCAGCAGCACGGTATTATGGGTTGTCTCGATGTATGTGGTGCAACCAGAAAGAGATATGGGTTGGACGAGGAAATAAACAAAATAAGATCAGTCATTTCCTGATGTGTACACTTAAGCCTACAAGTGTGACGTGCTTGTGAATCTCACTCGCGTGTCAGACAGCAGTATGAGTGACAATGACGCGAATTTCTAATACAGAAGCATCTTTCTATATAAATAACGTTGCCAGGAAATACGTTTTTGACACTGAAAACAATGTGTTAAATACTACTTTTCTTACAATGTTTTTCTTAATCCAATTTGCTGTTATGAGACAGTATACATACAGTATATTAAAGGTTTATATTTTACTTATCATCTGGTGAAGTGTGTATCAGGATGTCCAATATGGTGGCTTTGGTGTTTTTTCTCATGCTTAGAAATAGCCTTGGAAATAAGCCACTGAGCAACAAAATAAGCAACGATTAGCCGAAGCTTTATGCTGCTTATGAAATATAGGTACAATCCTTATGATAAAGATGTGAAAGACCAGGTAAAAATCATTTCTGTAAGTGCAAGTGCTCAAAGAAAGCAAACCTGGCTGTGTTTTCTGAGTGGGAGGGGTTGCACACTGTCTCCCCTGTCAATCACGCGGACACTAGCCAGTCACAGGTGTCTAAGCGGATATGAATGTGAAATAGGATGGATAGCACGTTCCCTTGTAATGTCTTACAACGACCTGCGCGGTCAGCTGTTTGAAAAGATGCAGATGGCTTGATTCACTTGTCTTAAATAAAGCATGTGATAGCGTTCACTTTTCCAGGTTGCCAGGTGTCGGGTGATAGATGAGAGCTGGCTTGTTGGTGGAAGTTTGCCACGACTAAACTAAGGAAAAAAAAATTCTGAAGAGAAGCAGAGGAGACGGCCGAGCTGGGGAAAGTGTTTGAGTTTTCCTTACCGACATTGGTGGGGAAGATCTGCTCGTTGTTGATCTGTACCTCGATCCAATCCATCAGCAGGCTCATGTACTTCGGGGCGGAAAGCGCCGTGGGCTTCTTGTACTTGTGCTCGTCCTGCCAGCGGTACTCGTACTTGGGCCCTCCGGACATGACGGGGCAGGTCTGCTCGGTGCACGACTCGCTGATGGTGCCGTAGATCAGGTTGATCCGGTTGAAGAAGTCCACCGCGTGCACGGCCACCCAGTCGTTCAGGTCCTCGCCGTGGGGCAGCTGCACAGCCAGCTTCAGGTCCAGGCCCGCGTTCAGGGACGCCTGCGCCTTCTTGTGGAGCTCGAAGCGCTGCGTGCCGGGCTCAAACTTGCGTTTGGGCCGGAACGTTCTGTCCTTGTTGAAGACTTGCTTCAGGGCAAGAGACATGGCGAAGGGGACGGTGTGGATTATTGAAAGAGGATGAGGGAGGAATAAAAACAAACGCTAAGGGAAAGGCTGTTGCTCAAGTCACCGACAGCTGTTTTGCAATTCTGAAAGAGAGCGGGAGAGAGAGAGAAAGAGAGAGAGAGAGAGAGAGAAAGAGAGAGAGAGAGAGGAATATGTTACATAATCAGAATATGTTTCACTTTTAAGGAATTTGACTTGACAGTTGTTCAAATAAGAATTAAGAAGAGAAAAAAAACAAAGTTGAAGGAAATGTTGTTGTAAAACATTACAAATACAGATTTTCATATGAAACATCCATCAAAAAATAAATAAAAAGAGGCAAAAATATGTGCACAAAACCTCCTCTAACATCAGCTGAACTCACCAACCTGACCATTACGAGAACCTTCTTGAAGGGGTGTGGCCTAATATTCTTATTATCATACTTCATACAGTACATACTGCATACAAAAGAAGCAATTTTACATCCCATGAATCATTAGGTGGATAAAATGGGTGTTTTCAAACTGCTTAATATAAAACTTCTACCTCTTGGACGTGAAGGACGTCAGAGCAAACCTGTTCATCTGTAATTACAACAAAAATATCGTCCCTATTCCTAATTTTAACTTATCCATAAACAGTTGCTTGTATATTGATCTGTTTTGAAACCCTAGTGACACCAACATAAACCTCGATTACAATCGAAGCAAAGCATTTCACAGAAGAAGCCTTAATTTTTAAAAACACACTAATAAAAAGTTAAAAACAGGTGATGCAACAGAATAAAAACAGAACGTATCAATTAAAAAACAAGGTAAAACACTTTAGCATTAAAGCAGCTTGCTACCTTAACATCAGGCAAGAATCAGGATTGTTCGACGATGCGAGTGCCAACCCATACTGATTATAGAGCAAGAGTACACAGTGTTATTAAGCTTCATTAAAAGGTATGAGAGATGAGTAACTTGTGATTGTGATGGAGTTCCTACCTAGGAAGACCAGGGCACGTGATAAAACCAGGCATGACCACTACTGTGTCGCTGAAGCGCTGAAGTATTGAGATTATTGTGTTCAGACCTTAAAGTGCTTTCACACCCATATAGTGTACGCTCACTGCTGAGTCTGAATCAGAGTGAATCAAGATAACCAGATGCACGGATAAGACTGAAAAATACATCCTCGCTGAGCTCTTTTATTACCTCATCAGATGTTCTCGATAAAAGACTAGATAATTATATATATAACTCGTTTACGTTTTTTTATGTCGTTCATCCGGTGTTCATTTCCTCTTTCTGTTCATCATTACAAATCTCCAGGACACACTGACTTGTCCGCAGTGCTACAGCTCAGTCCTTTGGCTCGGTTTAGCTTATGTACATCATGTTTGATTCACTTCCTGCAGCCGGATTGAATCAGAATTGAATCACTTTATCACCGCAAGAGTTCAGTCAGAAGCAGGCTGAAACTGGTTCAGAGTTCAGAAACGCTCAGCCGGGTGTTTCAGTGGAAATTGCTTAAGTATTGTGGTCTCACCTTTCCAGACAATGGTGGCTCAACAGTTAAAGCTCTGGGGTACTGATCGAAAGGTCAGTGGTTCATGCCCGAGCACCACCCTCTCTTAACCCTGTCTGCTCCAGGGGTGCGAGCCCAGCTTCCTAACCAACTGGAAAGTATGAAACTAAAGGGGAAGGGTAAAGGGGTTAGTTCACCAGGGTTTGATGGAAACTGACTATACGGTGCATTCACTGCCGTGACGTATCCCAGAATAAAATGCAAAGTTGCTGTCAATGTTTTCTACTGCCACAAGAGAACAACCAACATTGTATGCTTAATAATCAAATGATACAGTTTTCCATCACATGTCTAGGATTTACGTTATACAGGGCACAATCGATTCGTTCCATGCCCGGGTACGATTGCTCCCCCCCCCCTCCCGCCTCCTCTCTGCCTGCTGGCCAGCTTTCACATTAGTGATATGGTTTTGTGCCACTTGTGTATTTATACTCTATGATACAGTATGTGGCAGTCCACATCTAGATGGTTTTTAATAAACACAATGAGGAGAAGAGTACCAGGCAGGTGACCTTCATGGTATGTGAAATAGTACCGATTTTTTGGAAAAAATCTAAAAAAGCAACCTTCTTGCGTGCCTTCCTACTTCAGGAATGAGGATAAGATCTGGATGTCCTGATTGTTCAGATACGGCTGGCTTTCATATTCGACCGGGCCGTGCCTTGCCTTTTCAAGTGGACTTGAACGCCTTTATCCAGAGCGACTTACATTTTTATCTCATTATACATCTAAGCAGTTGAGTATTAAGAGCCTTACCTCAGTGGTGCCGGGGTTCGAACCTGGAACCTTCCAATCAGTAGTCCAACACCTTAACCATTACACACAGGACCCATATCATATCACACAAACTGTGGGTCCAAGCGGACCGGGATCCACGCTCGAGAGCGTAGTCTGAAAGCGTCCTTAATCTTCCTGACGCTGAATATGGCACAAGATATTAATGTCGATATTTTCCTGCCGTCTCAAGAATGAATTCCCACTAGATGTACTGTAAAGCGTGGAAAGGCAAGATGAATGCACAATAGAGGGAGAGACGACAACAACCATTCCCATGGGTAAAAATAAAGGTCTAATTTCAACAAGGAAGAGAAATTCAAGTGAAAGAAAAACAAACACACACAGGCCACTAAACAAACAGAGCGAAGGAGAGTGTCATGTGTTTCTGATGAATGTTGTGGTACAAACAATCCCCTGAACAACTTCAACTGGGAAATTACTGAACTAACCCGAGTAGCATCTTGGGAATGCTGGGGGAATTTGCGTGAGTGTATGTTAATGATGGTGTGATATATCGATATATTCCAGACTATCATAAACAATACCGTACAAATAATGACATCATAACATTTTTATTTCCAGGTGTCAAGATATATTTTCTACATATGTTTTGACGTGTATGTTTGTCTTGGTTTGGGTCTCCGCCCCGGTCCTGTCATTGGTCTGTTACTGATTGTATTCACCTGTTCGGTGTTTGATGTGCAAACAGTTTGCCTTCTTATATGCTTTCTGTATAATTGTTTTTTTGACTGTAAAACCTGTCTTGTTTTCTGTTTCTGTGCATGTTTTCATCCCTTAATCTGCTTTACTGATATAAAACCTTTATTACCCCCAATTACCTTTAATAAGGCACTTATTAATAAGTTTATGCACCTGTGTCCTGCCTCATTAGTTAACCCACATGTGATACATGCTTCAAAATATTTAACCGCAGGATGAGTTCCTGCATCATGGCACACTATTTGGCTCTGTAGTGAACTAACTTTGAGAAACACCTGTCGGCAGGGATGCGGCCATGACTTCGTTTCCCCATTAGTGAATTACGCTTACATTTTGTAATCAGCTCGGCTTTGCCGCTGAGCTTTGTACTGTTTGCTATTCGCTTCATTCCTTTATGTAGTGTTTCACAACAAAACACAGGCAGTGATGTCATACTTCATTCAAATTTTTACAATTTATTGTCGGAAAAATGTTGTCCAAAAATTAGGGATACAGAATCGTATCGGATACGTAATAACGTATCGGATGCTAACTGGTGATTTCTGTCCCTACTAGGAAACAATCCTATCTAAATGTTCTTATGGATGTTTTCTCAAGCATGCTAGCATTATCTTTCATATTTCAGCATACCTCTTTGAATATGTTGTTACTGTTTTTGGTGGCTGGATTAAATAAGATGGTTTATATCAATAATAAAAAGTAAAAAATAATATCTTATCATTAGAATCTGTTTGATTTCTATTGCGCTTTGTATAAATACTGTTTCTTTTTTTCTTGATTTTGTTTTACGTATAACATGAGGACTAACTTGCACTTTAAAACATGAACAAAAACACTAATGCTGAAACACACCCTTTTATATAGCACATTCTGCACATC
>JAOTRS010000031.1:13380204-13391463 GCA_028565755.1 Dinotopterus cunningtoni
ATGTTTATCAGTACATTACAGAAAATAATGAACTTTATCACAATATGCTAATTTTTTGAGAAGGACCTGTACAGTATGATAGAGTATGCTGGAGAAACTCCCAGGTGGGAAGATACTGCTTTGTGTAGATAACATCAAAGACAAAAAAAAAACTTTAAAACAAACATCCACCAAAGAATATATATCAATAGCATTGCCTCCAACAATGGGAAAGGTCTGGAGTGTCCTCCTTGTCTCATCCCCAAGGCACAAAACGTGGGACAGTGCTCCAGTCATCTTCATATTTTGCAGATAATATTCCCATTATTTTGGTCCCCATCTGTGGATTAAATACCATCAATTAGTGTTTCAATTAAACTACCAATAACGGCAAGAATTTTTGCAAAAGTTGTACAACTACGTATGGATTTAATGCAAAACGTCTTTTCCCTTGTAAATGCACAAAAATACATAATGTGAACATGAATTTAGTGTATATTTCTGACTAATTTGAAAAATAAAATGTTCTTGCTCCTACCACAACTTACTAAAAAATAAGTAAAAATTCACATTAACTTACTGAGCATGATCCAGTCAGAAGTGAAAAATCCAGAAAGTTTGCCAAAAATAAACCGACTGCTGGGTCAAAATAACACAACCAGGTGTTTGAGTTTTTTTTTTAATGATCCTGGATCAGACATATTAAAACATACCCCAATTGCTTCTTCTGACAACTATAAAATATTATAAAATATGGCAACAGACTGTCCACACACAACTTTAGTGAAGATTATTAAGTAATTTACCTAAAATACAATTACTTTTCTCATAACATACAGTACAGTCGACTATTGGCACAGAATATAAAAACATGAACTCCCCACACCCCATCAAAGTGGGACTTAAAAGGTGGAAAAGCGGATGAACATGAAAATGAGCTTGCTCCTACCACAACTACAACATCTAAAATTTAGGTAAAAAATTCATATTATCTTACCATAAAATACTGCCAGCTTTAAGTGACGTGCACCTCACTTCAGAAGTGAAGAATCCAGAAAGTTCGTCATGCCGTGTCTCAATTCCAAGAACACTCAAGGGCATGAGGACATCGGGTATATTGCAAATGGAACGCAGGGTACAGGATGCATCTCACAGCCGCGATATTATTATACCACAACCATATTATACCAAAGATTGCCTGTTAGAAATAAACAAAATTAGATAAATCCGCTGTTTTAACCACTGCAGACACATCACAGCCAGCGGTAGTTTTCAGAAGTTCTTTCCGAGGTGAAGCTTTGTTGGCGGGCTACATAAGCACAGAGCGCCTGGGGGATTTGCCTGGAGCTCAAATTTCCGAAACCGCTCGGTCAATTTTTTAAATAGACGCTATCTTCAATAACAGATGGATGTTTTAAGCTGTATACACATACATTCTTGCTTAAACAACTCTAAAAAACTACACTTTGTGACACAATAACAGTAATATTTAGAACACTTTGAGGGCAGCCATTTGTGAAACAAGAGAATAAAGGATAAACCAGTTGTTGGGTCAAAAGAAACCAACCAGGTGTTCATTTATAAATGACCCACTACATCTCATTTGACCCAACATGAGCAACCCAACAATGTGTTTAAAGTACCTGAAATAACCCAGAATTTTGACCCAGCATAAACAACCCAACAATGTGTTTACAGAAACAACCCAGCATTTTTAGAGTGTAATTTGTGATTCCTCTTGCCACCGACTGCTTTAAAAACCAAAATGAAAGTGGCGCCCTTTTCCTTCTTGCTAACGTGCTTGCTACTCATTGCAAAATGCAAAAAAAAAACCACATACGTAACTTGCTTTGCTTGGCTTTCCACTGCCGCAAACAAGTTTTGACCGGCTCCTAAAGGTGCACACAACGTAAGCGCAAGCCGGTGTTCGATTCGTCTCAGCTCGGTCGCTCGTATGCTGAAAATGCTTCATATGCCGATGCAAAATTCTTGCATAATTTCAGTTCTTAAGGCGAAAAATATAAATACTTCTTTATTTATATAGTCATCTGCTGTAAGTGATTTATCCTGGTCAGGGTCACGGTAAATCTTGGGGGTACGCTGGAATCCACCATAGACGCCCAACACATTCGAGCACAATGGGTGATAAAAACATTGCATCATTTAAAATAGCTCTTGCAGTGAAACAGTTTTATGATTCGCATTACTTCCTGCTAGAACGGATACAACTTTACGATCGTGTGAGCAATAGAGATGGGTACGGTATTTACCTAAATGTTGAGACTTCAAAATAAAAAGTCCAAAATGGCCTCCTCTGTAACTTTTAGGTGCATGTTAAGGTTTCGTTCATAGATGGTTATAGATTACAGTAAGTCACATTCCGGGTGAAGCAGATTTATGTTACAAGTTAGCTACATTAGTCTTGTGGCAAATCATAAGTAGAGATCAAAACTAAAGAAACAGACGCCAAACATTCTACATATCTTGGCTGATCAGCTACATTTGGGAACTCATGATTGATCTCAGATCAGTGTTATTTTATGGATAATCCCCAAATTAGGTCTAATACTGTAATTGTGTAGAAACACAATTTAAACTTTGTAGTCTGTAGAAAGAGTGTACTGCTGCACAATGTTAGAACCTTCAGTAGCCTCTCTCTCAGTTTGTGTGTGTATGTGTGTGTGTGTGTGTGTGTGTGTGTGTCAGGCCTGGCCCCAGTTGGTGGAATGTGTGAGCCGGAGAGAAGCTGCAGTATAAATGAAGACATCGGTCTGGCCACGGCATTCACCATCGCTCACGAGATTGGACACACGTGAGTCTCATCTCGCAACAGCATTTTTGTTTTTTCATTTTTCTGGCTCTTCTTCATGCCAGCTCTCTCTCTCTCTCTCTCTCTCTCTCTCTCTCCTCATTGTCCCTGCTCATGCTCAGTCTCTAGTGAACAGTTTGTTCCGGTGTTTCGAGGAGATGCGTGCCTAATGTGCACTGATTTACCGATCCCGACAGTTCCAATGCTAAGAGAATCCAAAGCGAAATCTCAGGCCCGTTGTAGCGGAGACGATAAGTAGTACTCAGCTCCAGGTGTTTTTAGTACACCTTCATGAACTTCCTCTCATGACTTTAAAGTGTTACTTTCATCACACGTGTGGTCGCTTGCAAAACAGATTAAGGAGTGTTGTATCAGGAAGTGGATTATCCAGCATGAACCCGCTTGACCTCAGTGGTAACTTCTTTGTTATTTATGGCGGGTGGAGTGTGACAAAGTTTAATCAATAAATAAATAAATAAATAAAAATCATTAAATACATAATTAAAATTAGAATTACTCATTTACTTGTGTCATACTTGAAAGTACTTTTCATTGCCATTTAAATGCTTTTTTTATTTGGTTAATTTTGAGTAGTTGATGATAGTTTGATAATGAATGTAGGTTTATAATAACCAAAGTTCATATTTTTTTATTAATGTTGTTTTATGGGGAGTGTTGATTTGCTTTGAATGAATGTAGATATACTTTGGTGTTAAGTGACATTATTGGTAATTGTGTGGGAATTTCAGTTTGTCTTGTAGAATGTTGGTACTTAAACAAAAAATGTATTGGATTTTTTAAATGTTGTTTAATGGAGGAAGCTTCTTGGAGTCCTGATGCCTGATAGAGGATGAGGGTGTTTCTTTGTAAATGGTGTTTTCTTAATGGTTATTCGAAGATGTTGTTTCTTGGTGAATGCTGGCATTTGTAAATTGTGGTGTTTGTTCCTCAACAATGGACTTTTTTGCGGGGAAATGTCAGTTTTCTTAGAGAAGTTTGGTTTTTATTTAACATTCATATTTGCAGGTAATTTTTTTTTGGAGAATATTTGTTGAAGTTTGTTGGTAAATGTCAGTGGCTATTGGTGAATGTTGATGTTTGGTGAATGTTGAGGCTTAGTTATTTGTTAACGCTTGTAAAATATGGTGTTGGTGGATGAATGTTGGTGTTTGTGAGTGAGTGTTGGTCTTTCCTAAATTATGTTTTTAATGAATGTTGGTTTTTGTGGATGAGTGTTGGTGTTTGATGAATGATGTTTTGTATGAAGGTTGGTGTTTGTGAGTGAGAGTTGGTGTTTTTGGGGGAGTGTTGGTGTTTGGTAAGCAGTGTTTTTGTTGATTGTTGGTGTTTCTTGTGTATGTTGCTGTTTATGGGTGAGTGTACGGTAGGTGTTTGTGGGGGAGTGTTGGTGTTTGGTAAATAATGTTTTTGATGAATGTTGGTGTTTGTGAGTAATTGTGGTGTTTCTGGGTGAGTGTTGATGTTTTTAAATAAATGTTGAATTAAAGTGTTAAGTGTTTGGGGAAAATTGTTTTTGATGAATGTAGTTGAATGTTGGTGTTTGTTGGTGAATATTGGAGTTTGGTAGATGTTGATGTTTGTTAAATATGTTTGGAGTTTGTTGGTAAATGTTGATGTTTGTTGGTAAATGATGAAGTGAATTAAATCTTGATGTTTATTGTGGAATAATTGGTGATGTTCAATGTTCATTAAAGATGGTTATTTGGTGATTGTTGGTGAAACTTGGTGTTTGGTACATTATGGTTCTTGGGTGAATGTTGGTGCTTGTTGGTGAATGTTTTTTGGTGGGAATGCACAATTTTTGCAAAAGAATGTTATTTCTTGTAGAATGTGCACATCGGTTTACTGGTGTTTGGTATAGAATTTGTTAAAAATATGATTCTGAAAGGGAGTGTGGATTGCAGAATGAGCCCTGTCCATCCTCCATCCTGAGAGAGTTAACCATGATACTGTATCTCGGTCTTCTTCTAAACACACACAGTGTTTGTTATTGGAAAAAGTTGCTGCCTCCCTGCTCAATCACTCAGTTATGATCTTCCTCAGTTTTCAGCCAAAAATCCAAGCTTCTTGCGTTTGCTTGGTGGCCTTGCATTCCTCCGTGGCAGTGTTATTGCAGTGTAATCGGTTTTCGCTGGGTCCTGAGCTTTTCACAGGTGGGAAAGTCATTAGCAAATGACTCCTAATGCAGCGGCCAGCTTTAAAGCCACTGAGCCCTGCTGACTGTCTAGACAAGGGGGCATATGCATATAAGATTACATAGGGTTGCTGTATTTAATCAGGTGTGTCAATTGAAGACAAAAATTTCTGCCAACCACAAAAATGTCTACCCATGTATCCCTCTGTCAATTCATCTCTTTCCTTCTTTGTCTGTTTCTCTTGTTTTTTCTGTCCTTCTTTGTCCCTGTCTTAGGTTCGGTATGAATCATGATGGCGTAGGGAACCCTTGTGGCGCTCGCAGTCAGGAGACGGCAAAGCTCATGGCCGCACACATCACCATGAAGACGAATCCCTTTGTCTGGTCAGCCTGCAGCCGCGATTACATCACAAACTTCCTCAAGTAAAGATTTATGTTCTTTTTCGGAAATGAGTCAAAGCATAGTACATAAACTTACCTGCCAACTATTTAGCGTACTGTAAAACTAATCTTTTATTAGCTTTTAAATGATCACACTGGGTATTAAAGTAGCATCCTGTGTGAACTAGAAAACTTAGAATTTTTGCCTCTGAATGAGATTTTGCAAATGTTTTATTTTGATTTAAAAGTTTGCTCCAGCTCATATCATATGAAATATCCTTACAGCCCTACTGCTTCGTGTTGCTAATTACGAGGGGTGTTCAAGTCAAACTGGGACTTTTGACCTACAACAGAACACAGTTCTGAGAGTAAATACTCTTTTTATTTTTGTATATAATCTCCTGCTACACTAATGCACTAATCTTATAGGAACTCCTATAATGGCATAAACATGTTTAAATGTCTTGCTGTGGCCAAGATTCCTGTAACATGCAAGTGGTGTTGGTGAATGATTGTGTGTACAGTTCCCACAGACAGATGCGTCTCCTTAATAAGTTGGCGACAAGTTATCCGTCAATTTTAAAGGATCGGATGTTCCACACACTGAGTGTTTCCTGTGGCTAGTGAGTCTCATCGTCGTACGGTGCTTGAAGTCTTCGCTTTTATGAATTCATTCACCATGAATTTCAGCACAAGTCCCGGTTTGACTTTAACGCCCATGTACTATCTAAGAAAAAGTGCAAGCATGTGTAATCAATTTCAGCAAAGAAAAGAAGTTGATTTGTGTAACAAGTTAGCCTTGGGTTTATTTGTAATCATTCTAAGCGATCTCAGCATGTTTGGAAAAGCTGTTTAATGAGCATGATTTCTGAGTTAACATTACTCTGTGTGTGTCCGGGTCACTTTCTGCAGCTCTGGAATGGGCTCGTGTGTGAACAACATTCCCCCGAAGCAGGAATTTGTGTATCCGACTACGGCGCCCGGTCAGGCCTACGACGCGGATGAGCAGTGCCGCTTCCAGTACGGAATAAAATCTCGGCAGTGTAAATATGGGGTACTCACTTCTCTATACTCTGTTTCATGGTTTTTACATGTTCAGGTTGTTATAAACAAAAAAAATGATTTTTTATAATGCCATCCCTGGCAACCTCTAAAACATATACAGCTGTGCCAGTTATATAGAGGTAATACATGTGTACAGGTGCTTATTCTTAACTGTAGAAGTGACACACCAAATTGTCTCTCAGATGCTTAGTGCTTTCAGATGTTTATTCAGTTTTCAGTTAAATCACTGCCTTTCGATGCCATATTTTATGACACTGTTTAAAATAATAGTTTTTTTTTTAACCTTGTTTTGATGAGAAATTGAGTTACATATACATGTAAGTACATTACCATAGGTCTTGATTGTTATTAATGTTCCTGCTCTGCACACTGACCATGAAGTTTGTCACCCAGAATTTGAATGCAATGTAAACAATAGGGGCCAAATTCCACGACCCTCATTATGTGTAAAAATGTATTACATAGGTCAGCTGAGAATTTGAACAGTGTGCATTTTTTTATTTCATAACCTAACTCTGCTTTAAACTTCTCTTCTGGTGTGTTCCTTGGGTTTCATGATGCTTGGTTCCACTTGATTTTAGTTCGGGCTATCAGAGTAAAGGGGGCTGAATACAAATGCACGCTAAACTTTTCAGATTTTTGTTTGTAAAAAAAATGTACAATGTCTATCACATAAAATACATTTTTGTTTGTGGTGATAACTTGACAAAATATGGCAAAGTTCAAGTATGAGTACTTTTGCAAGCACGGTATGGACCACAATTTTTACTTTAAGCAGGTAGATGTTAGGGGAATTGTGTTTTACTCAATAGTCTGGAAAAGTTCCTCATTAGGTGCCTCTTCTCGATTCTCAGTGAATCACTTTCTTTCTCTCTATCCTTCTCGACCCAAACTTTCGCTCACATCTGGCCCAGATGTCTGTTGTAGCTCTTTCTGTTCTCTGTCTGCTCTGCTTATTCCTGGCTTTTTGCCTATACAAAAAAAAAAAAAAAAAACAGTGATAAAAAAGGTTGCTGCTTTCGTTTTTGTGCGGTCTCACTACGCCAACCATAACTATGACCTCTTGTACCTTCTGCAGGACGGTTTCAGACCACAGAGCTTAAGTCCAGCTCCAGCAAGTCTTTAAAAGCATCTATAGCTGTCTCTATTGACCCAGGACTTTATGTGTATAGTCGGTTTTTATGACATGCTGCTAGAAGAACATCTGGAATAGGAAATTACATTTAAGACGCGTTCTGATTTTAATCCTGCATTGGGTTAGCTTAGGAACCCGTGTGGGAATGGTGTGCAGTGTGTGTGTGTTCTATGTCCGGAGTTAGAGCTGTGGACTAATGTTAGGTTGATGAACATTTCGGTGAATGCATTTTCACAGTTTGTTGCACTATTGTAGCTCTATCTATTTCATTGTCTCCCTTTGTACGTTTGCTTAGAGAAATTATGTCAAATTATGTCAATCTGTTCAAATGTCTCACTAGCTGTGCTATTTCTGAAAAAAAAATGTCAGTTGACGTGTATTTCCTTTAAATTAAATCAATGCGTAAATCCTGAAGATATGCATACTGTAGAGGGCGTTTTACCTTACATACTTCTCCAACATAGTAAGCGCATTAATATAAAATTGCATTAATTAAATACCAAACTGTCAAAATTTTATATGGATAACTTCTTTAAAGCAGGAATAAAAATTATTGTTGGATAAACAGCTATGCTAAAAAAAAAGGACATTTGAAAAGTGAAGAAAAAAACAGCTGACAAATTGCACCTACTGTCTTAGGGTTGGTTATAAGAATTTGTCATCATTTGTAATTGGGTAGGTGGCCAGCACTTTTTGAACTAGGTGATTGATGCAAATGTGCACGGATAGCACCTTAACACTCAGTTCACCCACCACTGTTTTTTTTTTAAAGCAGTGGTATGCTCAGTATTTTTGATGCATATTGTACATGTCAGACTAGATGCCAGTGCTTTGTTGAGTTAAACTTCTTGTCTGCTCTAAGCTGCTTGAGAGCAAAAACTGAAGTGGCTTAGTGCTAAATTCTGAGCCACTACGTTCAGTCAGGCAGCAGTATTGATACTAAACCTTCTTTTTTAACAAATAATTTTAATGAAATAACTTCAAGTGTTTTATAGACAGAGAGAATTGTGGCTTGTGATGTGTTTAGCTTTTAACATCAGTGTGAATGCTAGCAATGTAAATTAAATTAAACAATTGACTGTGTTTTTGGAGTAAGAGGGCTATGCCGTCTGTTTCTTGTCAATCACAGGAACACTAGCCAATTATGTGCATGTGAGCATAATGGGCTTATGGGCATCTGTGAGCTTGTGTGTGGAAGAGGGTGGATAGCACTTTCCTCTGAGTGTGTAGTCTGCCGTTTGTCACAGACTAATATGGAGGAAGCACACATCAGTTTACTGGAAATGGCAGCTGTATAAATTGGTTCAAATAGATAGAGGAAAACAATGCAAAAAAATGTATTTTAGTGTTAAGTAAGACTTTTGACAAACACATAAAGTAATAACTTTACTAATGCAATCATGGCAACAGCTTTTGGCCACAGTGGCTTTCCATATTAGACATGGTAACCATAAAGTTCTCATATGAATCCATTTTTAATTGACTGTCATTCTGTCATTTTAAAATCTACTTAGTTTTAGATGATACATTGCATTTGTTTAAGAAATGAAAAAAAGTTAAAATTAAATATTAAAAAGGTCTGTTGTGGGTTTGTGTGCAGGAGGTGTGCAGTGAGCTCTGGTGTATGAGCAAGAGTAACCGCTGTATAACCAGCAGCATCCCTGCAGCTGAAGGCACCATCTGCCAAACCAGCACTATAGACAAAGGGGTGAGTATGTCCTAAAAAGAAAAATATATAAATTATAATTTAATTAGTTTCAGAAGCAGAATCTCTGTATTAGCGTCCATTGTGTTGAGAGTAGGGTGCCTACACTTTTTGTTTGAGAATAAAGATGATGTTAAGGGATTTTTTTTTCTCGACACAGTGGTGCTACAAGCGGATGTGTGTGCCGTACGGCACTCGTCCAGAGGGAGTGGACGGTCAATGGGGTACGTGGTCTCCGTGGGAGGAGTGCAGTCGTACCTGTGGGGGCGGAGTCTCTTCCTCTGTACGGCATTGTGACAGCCCCAGGTAAGACATTTTTCCCAGATATAATGTACATTTTATTACAAATTGTATATATATATATATGTTATATACACATATACCATAGTACAGCTGAAATCTTGATTCTGATTGGTCAGAAGGTGTCCTAATCAGTGTTGGGGGACGTTACTTTTTAAAGTTACTACAGTGGAACCTTGGATTATGAGCATAATTTGTTCCGGAAGCGTATTTTAAAACACTCGTAAACCAAATGTTGATTATACCAGTGAGAGTTGTGCAGTAAGACCGAGCAGGGGAGACGATTACCCACAATTCTGCAGCGCAAGAGAGAGAAAAAACCGTTGGCTCAGTTGTGATCACGTGACGCTCGGCGTCAAAACAAGAAGCGCATGGTGCCTAACACCACTCTCCGTGCTTCCGGTTTCCTCCCACAGTCCAAAGACCAATTAATTTCTATATATGGTCAATATTTCCTGTTCTTGCTTCCCTGTGTGCTTGCAGTTAAACAAACTCACCATTTATTGCTACAGTTGTGTTTGTAATTTTCTGTAAGGTTGTTTGTGTGTTGATTGATGACTCACATGTACTGTACTTACCTACACTTTGCACTTTATGTACACTTCATAACTAATAAACCAGCGTCTCAGAAAGTTTTTCTTCTCACGTGTTGCCAGTTTGCCAGATTTTCCTAGCATATCAAAGTAATTATGTTTGTCATATTCTGATTTGTCCTGATTGTAATTCATCGTGTACTCTCAGTAATGAAGTGTATTTTATTTATAATATGATGTGTTGTTATTAAGGCCAGTGTAACTCACTGATGAAAAAACAAATAAAAATTAAACCGAGCAGGAGCAGACATGATGGCTGGTTTTGAATAACATGGAGTGGAGTTGACAGCGTGATGAGGACTTTATGTGAAATTGCTCTCAGATGTTACTTTAATCTCAGTTCATGTGTGTGTGTGTGTCTGTGTGTGCGGAGCAGGCCAACCATTGGAGGACGTTTCTGTCTAGGCGAGAGGAAAAGGTTCAAATCCTGCAACATCGAGGTGAGTTTTAGGTAAAACACATAGTGTGGTCCAGCAGTAAACACCCTAAGAGTTTTTTAAAGCCAAGCGTGCCCGTCTTCAGAGGTCACAACCTTTTACTACTTAATGTTTATTTTGCTTTATGACCACTTTAGGCACCTTCTGAACTGAGTGTAGAGGAAAAATGTCAGAGAAATGCAGAACGTTTTATTAGTTTTATTAGTTTATTTAGTTTTAGTATTATTTCTAGAAATAAGCAAATCCATAAAATATGAAAATTATGATCTTTAAATCATTAAAAATGTACAGAAATGTCCTTATCATAGAAGTCCATGACTGCTGGGGAAACTGCAATGGCAGGAACAGAATGTAATCATTGTTTTTCTTGGCTTCAACATTCTCAAAGCCCATTGAACAAGTTAATTTACAGCAGCTTTTGTTTGGCGCATTTGATAATTTCACATCACTGATCATGTGACAGAGAGAAGTGATGCAATTGGATCTTCATGGATGTGCTGTGTTTTGCTGTGTAATGCAGTGGTCCAATGTTGCGATTTCCCAACTAAACTAATTAAAAAGTTCAAAGAAGTTAAAGAAAAAAAATTATATGTAACAATTTTCTCATAGACAACCTTATGAGGAAAATAATTTACCAGGTGGAGTAAAAGTCTGAAAATGGTGTTTAGCATGTTTTTCAGCAAACCCTTAATTTGTTTAT
>JAOTRS010000031.1:13517728-13528904 GCA_028565755.1 Dinotopterus cunningtoni
TCCAAGTTTTTTTCATCTTGTTATCTTTTAGGATGCGTTCGCATTTTCCAGAGAGTCTTTCTTTTTCCTTATCATTATTTTTTTTTTTTTTTTTTTTTTTTTTTTAATGATTTCTTATTCTTTCAGTTTTTAGCAAGTTTAGAATATGTCCAGCGCCATCTGTGGTAATGAAAGTACACTATCTTTTATTTTATTTTTCCCCATTTAAAATTCAAATTGGCACGTTTTCTCTTCCCGTGGGCCGACTGCGATCAAACTAAGACTGTTACCTCAAGCTCGGCCGAATACACCTGCGAAAAGCCCACTGAAATCCGTTCAGTAGTTTTTACGTGATGTTGTCACAAACACGGACAAAAATTCCAAAAAACATCTTGATGTGTTCTATTGCTCATCTTGCGCCAAAATTTATTATTATTTTTTAATAATCACTAGAATTACTTATTATTACAGTAACTATACAGTAAAGCAAGATCACACATGCACTATATTTCTGGATGTAGCACGGCCTTAAATAAACCAGACGATTCAGAGGAGATAGAAGCGATTATTAAGGAGACGTTGTGTTGTTCAAGACGACATAACGTTATCAGATGTGTGTTGCTGCTGAAAGTTCCTCTGTGACTTGGTTGTGAATGTGGGTTTTGTCAGGCAGCTGGTCTCTCCTCAGTACTGCAGACCATACAGACCTACTCTCACCCACGCTGAGACACTTAGTTAGTGTAATTAACGATTGTAGAACACCTGGGATATAGTTAAACGTCTCAGTGCTGTTACTGTATATTATCACTGCTCATAGAAAGCCTCTCATCCAATCAGATCGTTCGAAATGTTGTATAAATGAAAATAACGATGTCCTAAAGATATGACTCGATCGAATAGTGTTTTGTGTTTTACTGTATGTACTCGGCGTATGTGGTTATTTAAAATTTTTTTTTTTTTAGACCGTGCCAGGCTTTCAAATCCATTTTTAGAAGAATAGGACCCGTGACTGGTGAGGGAGAAAAAGAAAATAAAAAGACATGACAAACAGGTGAAGCTTCCTCACCGAGCAGAGATAACTGACAGCTCGGGATTCTGGTCTGGTTAATTAGAGACTTCATAAACCCACTAGGAGATGATGGAGAGTATAAATAGAAGCCTTGATATAAAGAGAAAGATGAGGAAAAACAAACCGCGAAACAAACGATCTTCATCGAAAAGGGAGGGGGGAAAAGGGCGTGTCCGAGGGCAAGGCGGAGACAGGTTAGCAGTGAAAATCGCTGTTTTTCTAACACGAGTTCGTAATATTATTCCAAGTTATAACGTTTTATCATATTCGGTCAGTCGTTTCCTCTAAGGCTCGGCTACCTACTGAGGAGGTAAATCACGCGGCTCGGCCCCGTGTCCGGCTGAAGGACAGAAATGCATTGCGCTGCATATAGCGCTGACGGAATGAAGGAAACGTCCATCTAACCTGCTGTTGGAGAATAAACCATTAGTTAGTGTCACCAGCTGGAAGCAGAAATGTTGGGTTTGGACGAGCTGCACAACCTGGGGACGTCAAGAGGGAGAAAGAGTGAGGGGGTGGGGTGGAAGACTGTAGATCATGAAAATGAAAGGTGTTCTAGGATCACAGGTTGGAGAAGAGCCAGTGGTGAGCTCAAGATCCTTAGCACGAGTGTATACAAAGATCAGCCATAACGTTATGACCGGCGAGGGGAATAACGTCTGATCATCTCGTTACACTGCCACCTGGATGTGAATGGGGTGTATTACACAGCAAGGTGGTTTGTCCCTGAAGCTGGAAAAAATGGGTAATGTGAAATTGTGATTGCTGGTCAGAGCAACTCCAGAACTGCAGCTCTTGTTGGATGTTCCCAGTCTGCAGGGCTCATAAAGTGCTCCAAGAGTGAAGGCCCATGTAGTGCAGTTCAGTAGAAGAGCTACGAGAGCTCAAATTGCTAACAAGTTTAACGCTGACTTTAAGAGAAAGGAGTCAGAACAAGCAGTGCATCAGAGTTTGTTGCTACGTAGCCACAGACAGGCCAGGGTGCCCATGCTGACCCGTGTCCTCCACCAAAAACTCCTATAACGGGCCACAGAGCGATAGATCATCAATCACATTTTCTGTTACATTCTCGTGTCTGTGTGGAAGAGATGGCACTAGGAAGCCTTATTAGAAGAGGTCGAATCTGTGGTGGAGGTACTGAAGTGTGATGCTCTGGGTGATGTTCTGCTGGGAAACCTTTTGGTCCCGCCAGATGAATGGATGTTACTTTGACACACCCACCAACCCTAAACACTGCTGCCGACCACGTTGCACCGCTTCATGGAGATGGAGTTCCCCGATGGCAGTGATCTCTTTCAGCAGTTTAATGATCGCTATCACTACCGTCCGGGCCGCTGTTACAGAAAATTAATCATCACTTCCAATGAGACTTGACGTACAACCACCTTTAAAAACGTTAACGTTTAAAAAGCGTTCATAGACAAGACACGGGGAGCATTTACATGTGGGGAAAATAATTAATTCATCAGGGTTTTGAAATCTGCCCACATTGTCATGGTGTTATAATGACACGCCCCCTCAGCCCATAGAATGCACATATAAGTTTTGTACCACAGCATGAACCATTTTTATTTATTTATTTGTGTTTTCTGCAATTGGAAATGTGTACATGGGCATCCTGACCTATTTTGGTATTTTATTTTAATAGTTAACACTAAAATAGGTTGTCGTCATGGTAACATAACGATGGTGTGTTTCCTAGTCAGATGCACTGAACAGGATTGGCACACTTCCTAATGACTTCATTATTATTAATATGTTTCTCAGTGAAGAGGTCGCTCAGATCGGGCAACTGTTTATAATATCAGAGATTCTTATTGCTTCTGAATCTGCTTTTGTGTGTGTGTGTTCCTGATCCTGAAGCGGGTGTTAGTCCAGGCCACAGGCTCGTCCCCAAAGCCACAGGTTCAACAACTGCCTAGAGTGCAACAGGTTCCACAGCAGGTACACACACACACACACACACACACACACAGACATTCAATTAAATTTAATTCAATTTTTTAAAACATTTTTAAAATAAATAAATATATTTATATAGCATTTTAACAAAGCAGCTTTACATAATTACAAAATTATGGAAATTATTAGATTGTGTATAATTTATAATTCACTTTGTACGTACACACACACACAGGGCCTCCCAAAACAGACGCCCAACCCTCCTACACACCTGGCACATCTTATCTCCATCTTATATAAATGCCGCCCCCCCCCCCCTTTTTCTCTCTCTCTCTCTCTCTCTCTTTCTCTTTCTCTCTCTCTCCCATCCCAGTGACCGGTGTGTGTGTGTGAAACTCCGACGTGATGAATTCCTCTCACGTTTTTTCAGGCTAATAGCGGTTGGAGACTCTCCGTGATGAGTCAGATAATGAGCGTTTGCTTTGGCTTCTCAGCAGGTCTTTTTTTCAGTCGTTAGTGTAAAGTCAAGATCACGCGCTCGCCCTCTCATCCTCACTTCAGACACGTGCCTTTTATATCCATAACTGCTAAATGAAACAGCATGGATTATTATTTTTTGCTCTTTATTAAATCTCTGGTTGTGTGTGTGTGTGGGACCAGGTGCAGCATGTACAGCACGTATACCCACCCCAGGTGCAGTATGTCGAAGGAGGAGAGGCCGTCTACCCCAACGGCGCCATGTAAGCCACACCCACTCTTTCAGCTCCCTAAGTGCAGGCATGAAGTTATTTATTTATTTATTTTTCTTATTTCACAGCGAAAATCACTGTGCGAAATCGCTGGATGTTAAACACGTCTCTCTCTATTAATTGACGTTAACTGTACAGAGACATGCTGTAAGGAGTTGCGCTCATTAGAAGTGATTAGGTGTTAAACCAGGGAAAGTGACAACTCGAGTTCTTGTGAAGCATCCATGATTTTTTTAGTTTTTTTTTTTTTTTAGTTTTTTTTTTTTTTTTTGGTTTGTTTGGTAGCGTTTTTTTCCCCGTCGAAATTTGACTAGCGTCTTTAACGTTCACGCGCTTGTGACATAAGGAAAAGCTCCCCGAGACAACACGAAGACAAATTTCTTATTGCCAGATTATTATTATTTTTTTCCTCCCCATATCAAGCATGCAGCGACTGATATTTTGGCATCCCCTGATGACAGCCATGTCATTTCCTAAACCGCAAATCCAGCTCAAGCAGAGACTCGATTGTTCCAGTCTTGTTTTAATTTGTCATACGATCATTGTACTTTTAAAAAAAATAATAATTTTTAAGAGCTTTACGTTCTCTTTTTATGTCAGATCTTCGCCGCAGCCTGTCACACCCTTTATAAGTCACGTGAGCGTCGCCGAACCTCAGAACGTCGTCGTTATAACCCTGAAGGCTTTTCAGCTTCCTTGAGTAACGTGAGACTAATAAGAGCCCACATTAATTAAACGTGTTTATCTTATTAAAACTAGACAGATTTATTTATTTATTTATTTTTCGTCAAGCAAACCGAGAATATTCCATCTCCGCCTGACCGACTGACACGACGTAGGCGGAACGTTCATTTTATTCGCTTATTCAGTTTTTTTTGTAAACAAACTACCGAAAACAGGTGAAAGCACTTTTATTAATTTTTAAAAGTAGAACCTACTCTTACCCATGCACCCCCATTAATCCAAGTGTTTTATGTCACAGTTTATTCTCTCTTCACGTTTTTATTTATTTATTTTTTGTTCGCGCATTGCTTTTTAAACACGCCATTCTCTATCCTCTTTAGCCGCACAGCGTACACCTACAACCACGACGCCCAGCTTTACGGTCAGGCCAGCGGCAACGCCTACTTCGACACCCAGCCAGGGGCGACGCAGGTCACCACAGTGGTCTCTTCGGCCAGCAGTGTGCCCTCCCACAGCATGGTGGGTATCACCATGGACGTGGGCAACAGCCAGGTGATCTCCAGCAGCGGCGCCTATCTCCTCCACGGGGGCTTGGACGGCCGACACCACGCCACCCCGTCCTCCCGCTCTTCCTCCGCAATGGTACGTTCCACCGCTCTGCTCAAAGCTCAAAACGGTTCTCGTCACACAACCGCAGCTGATCTCCCAGCATCGGACAGCATTACTATGTCATGGGTTAAGAGTGTGTGTGTGTGTGTGTGTGTGTGTCAGCTGGTATGTATGTGTGTGTGTGGTGTAAAAGGAAGAGAGAAAACTGTAAAAGCGAAATGCAGAGTAAGTGAAAGACGTAAAAGATGAAGGAAGTACCAGAGGAGTGAGACTGGTATGTAAAAAGATGGCAGAGAAAAGAAAGGCCAAAAGACAGAGAGAATGGGGGAGAAAAACAAAACGGGTGAGAGAGAGACTGCAAGATTAATAGGGAAATAATAGATAGATTAAAGGACAGGAAAAAAAAACTAAGTGAAAGTTGAACAATGGAAGTAAGAGACTGGAGGAGACTACAAGAAAAAGAGGCAGGTGGAAAGAGGTTTCATGAAAACGACAGGAAGAGACAGAGTAAAAAAGTTGCGAGACATAATAAAGGAGGGAGACGGCGAGGAAGAGACTGTGGGGAAAATGGCAGAGAAAGAGGGACTCCCTCAAAAATGGACAATTACTCAGACAGGAAGACTGGGGGAGAGAGAGACTGGCAAGAAAGACAAAAAAACAGAAAATCTTGGTGAGAAAGAGGAGAGAATGGGGGATAAAAACAAGACGAGTGAGAGGAAAAGAAGAGGGAGAGAATAATAGAGAAAGAAATGGACAGTTTGAGAGACAGGGGAAAAAAGCTGAACGGTGGAAAGAGTCTTAAAGGAAAAAGAGACGGGTGGAAAGAGTCTTAAAGGAAAAAGAGACGGGTGGAAAGAGTCTTAAAGGAAAAAGAGACGGGTGGAAAGAGGCTTGAAGAGAGAGTAAAAAAGTTAGAGATTTTAAAGAAGGAAGAGACTGGGGGAAAGTGGCAGAGAAAGAGGGACTCCCTCAAAAATTGACAAATAGTCATAGAGGAAGACTGAGAGAGACTGACCGAGAGAGACACTACACCTGGGTTGAAGAGAGAACGAGATAAAAAGATTTTGATGAGAGAAAGAGAGAGAGAGATGAAGAGAATGAGAGAGAGAGGAGGCGGCTGTCATCACTTCTGCCTCTCAGTAATTCATCGGCCTTGTTGTATCGCATCTCACGAGCACAAAGCAGCCCCTCGGCTCGTTACCATTCGGCCCTCGGGAGCCTTTAAGAGACCTGAAAGGATGCCTGCTTCCTCTTTCCTTCCTTCTCTCTCATTGCATTAGTCTCATTATTAGCATGAATTACACACACAGGCTTTTGCATTTGCGTTTGCATGCATCATTCTGTGTGACTCAGAGAATCTCAGCCTGACGCTTAACCCACATCTCCTTAATCACTGTTTTTTTTTGTTTTTTTTTTTGGTAACGTGTTTGTCTGCACACACTGACTGACTGTGATGGAATTGCTCTGATCTTGCTACTGCTAACAGAATGATTGCCTTTTTTTCTCTTCTGTTTTTGCATCCTTTTTCTCTTCCCTCCTTCTGCCCCTTACCTGTTCTCACGCCCCCTGTTTCTCTCCCCTTCCCCCCTGGTTCTGCATGCCCCTTGGTTTTTTTTTTCCCCTCTCTCTCTCTGTCTCTCTCTGTCTAGCTTGAAATGGCGATTGAAAACCTCCAAAAGTCTGAAGGGATTGCTTCTCACAAGAGCATCCTGCTCAACAGCCATGTAAGTCATCTGAGCAACTTTATTCAGAGAATAAACGAAAAGGAGCCCAAGTGCCGTCTAAGCCTCACACCTTCTTTGCTGCCCTTCTGCTTTGCCAGTCGCCTCTTTTTACTGTGGGAGTTTCACTTTTTTTTTTTTTTTGACCGCATGTCTGCGTAGCTGCTTTCTGTGTCTCCTCTGAAATCATGCGTCTGACTGAAATTCTACGATTTCATCAAATCTCACACACGTTCCAGCTTCATTTAGAAACTTTTTACCTCTCTAGTTATGACCTGGAGCGATGTCGCTGAGGTCGAGGCACTAAATGTCAAAGCCAACAGCGCTGACTTTTCTCCATTTTTAGCCACGCCCACTTCAGGTGCAAACCCGCCTACAGGTAGAGATGCAGAAATCTAAAGCAAGGAAATGGATGCACATGCAGATTAGTGGCCTTGCATCGCGACTTTAACGAATAAACACCCCGGATCAAGCATTCGCGCGGCCCATCGCTTTACATACCGCGCGTTTGGCTCTCGCGATAACGTCACACGGTCGAACGGTAACCGTCTTCTTTGCCGGGAAACATAATGATGCAAATAAAAATAAAACATCTTTTATCGGTTTAGGTAGCCAACAGAGATACAGTCATGTGTAAAAGTTAGTGCCCCCTGTTTTTACATTGACATTTCGGCTTTTGGGAGATGGTGTTATCCAGAGTGACTTAGAAAAGTGCTTTGAAGTTTTCGTCATTGGATACATTCTTACACTGGGGTACTAGGTCGCTGACTATAGGTACTATCGGTACTTTCATTTAAAAAAAAAAAAATCATTAGATCCTAGTAATAAGTTGATAGTATTTGGCGGACACACTTATCTAGATTAACTTTTGACTCGTGACATTTTATCTCATTTGTACATCTGAGGGGTTAAGGGCCTTAGTCAAGGGCCCAACTTGGTTCTGCTTGGGTTTGAACCTGAGATTTTCCGAACGCGATAACCACCCAGCTACCCCTGTCCTATATTTGGTTAAAATTATAATTATTAGGCAAATACAACATGAGATGAACGTTGTATAACCTTTTATTTATTTAACAAAAATTAAGCCTCAAGTAACTTTTACACATGACTGTACTGAAGGAAGATATTAATTAAAAAACATTTACAACCAATCCAGTCAATACTACCAGCAGAACATTCACTAATTATGGAAATTTGCTCGCACCGTTATTCTAATTTGCTTAATTCCTTGTAATAAACAACCCGCACATGCATGCATGTGATTTTCGCTAAAGACGAAGTAAGAGACTGTAAATCTCACTTCATTTCCTCTGATTAATGACACGTAATCCATTTTGCCTCATTGAAAACGATGAGCTTCAGTCAAACTTCAAGTTTCAACGCTTCAAGTTTCATCAACCGGCTCATAAAGCTTAAGTTTAATCGCGGAAAAAGATGTCCCACTGAGGACTGTCCAGGCGGTACAGGTTTAGTGCTAGGACGCATGTCTCCGTACCCCCGGTTTAGAAACCAGTCTTGAGCTTGGCAGTACACCGATGTTCACCCCTCTGTTTCGTCTCGCGCACTCTAAACACTTCCAGCACGGCGGCTTTTTAACTAAACGACAGAGCTGCGTTTCAGGTGGAAAATGTGCAGGCTGCCGCTTTTAAAGCAGTTAACGTGTCAAACTGTCCTGTTTTTTTCTAACATGAGACAGTAAAAATTTCTTCTGAAGCTCAGGCGTGACCTGATGTTGTTGATGTAGTATATATACCGATCTGCATAAAAGGCAAAAATAGCGCGCGATGCTACTAAGTGTCAGAAGATAAAATGACCGAGATCTTTACATCAAAGAGAAGCATGCTGCAAACGCAGGAACAATATACACAGCGTCTTCCTTTGAAAGCAAAGAAACCTGGTAAACATAAACCGTATGTAAACATTATCTTTGTGTAAAGACGGCTGAGGCCGGATGGTGTGTGAAGAGCAGCACATGACTTCAGCGAGCTCTGAGACTCTGTTTAACTTTGCACCCGAGTCTTCCCTGATCCTGCACTTCTCTCGGAGTCGCTATTAAAAATACTTTAAAAACAAACCTCTACATTAAAGGGGTCATTGCAAATGTTCCACGATGCCTCTGATTGATTTAATACGAAAGACGTTCACTCATTTTTATCAGGTGTCACTGTTGAGCACGATGAGGATTTAGGAGCCGTGTTTGATCTCTTTTAGCTTTTAATGCATTTTTAAAATGATTTTTTTATGTGCTTTAGATCCAGTGTGAAGTTGTAACTTATGTTTCTGACATCTGACGTGACGTGCATGTTGTGTGCAGCTGCAGTGGCTGTTGGATAACTATGAGACGGCGGAAGGAGTGAGCCTGGCCCGCTGCTCCCTCTATAACCACTACCTGCGTCACTGCCACGAGCAGAAGCTGGATCCAGTCAACGCCGCCTCATTCGGCAAACTCATCCGCTCGGTGTTCATGGGGCTGCGGACGCGCCGTCTTGGCACCAGGTCCGTCCGCACGCATGCACGCTAACACGCACATCACTTCACGATTATAACTGCTGATTTGGTGGTAGTGTCTCTTTGCCTTATGTTTATCTAAGGAGTCTCCAATGTAAACATAAAAGTAGGGATTCACTAAGGCAAATATCACTCAAGTAAAAGTAGAAGTACTCCAATAACTTGTGTACTTCACTTTTTATCAAAAGTCCAGCTTGTGTTAGCTCACGTTATCCTTTCTCATAGTAAACACACTCTCTCTCTCTTTCTCTCTCCTGATTGAGAACATGCTGTTTTTGTCTGTCTGCTACCACTTCTGGTTTCAAACATCTGTTACGTTATTAGGCGTGTCTCGATAGAACGGGAAAGCCACACATTTACGCGTAATAGTCAGCAGGTGGCGAAAGGCCCACTTCAAATACTACACACCACCGTGGTTGGGTAACGCAACGCCATGTGGAAAGGCAGTGAAGTAAAAGTACAGATGTACAGTAGTTTTGAGCGGAGTGAAAGTAAAAACTGTGCTCTAATAAAACTCCTCAATTAAGGTAGAGATAACGTGTGATACGTACTTAAGTGCAGTAAAGAAAAACAATTTTAAATGTATACATCAAAAATAAAAAACAATGGGAATGGAATCAATGTCTAAATAACAAACTACATTAAATAAATCCCGATGTTGGAACAAAACAAACATGTACTTTTGATAATCGTTGGGATCGAGTCATTTATACAAGATGAAGGATAGGACACTTAAAAAAAAAAAAAAAAAAAAGGTTTTACCATCCGGAGAAAATTCACCACAGTGTTTGTCATCACGTAAAACCATTCTGTCTGTCAAACATATTTTATTTGACTGTGATTGTTTCACTCCTGTGAGGAACTCCTGTGTTTTATTCTGTTGACACTTTTGAAAAAGAAACTTTTTAAACCAATAAACCCAAATTTAGTTTTAAAGTTCTTAAAAAATTATCCAAAACATCTAGTTTTAATATCAAATAACAAAAACTGACTCTCGCCATGAATATAGGTGAAGGAGCTGGCATGGCGTTAAAGTAAAAGAGTAGCAAGTACACATACTCGGTTACCTTCCACTTCTGGTGTCGGCGCTTAATGACAGGCCGAGGTAAAACCCTAACTTTAGGCAGTTCATGCTTTTTTGAGGGGTGTTTTTGTCAAATTAATCTAAAATATCAGAAAAAGAAAGCGGGTTATGCTTTTTAAGCCACATGACCAGGGTTTTTTTTTGTTTTTTTTTTTTTTTTGTCTTATCAAATTAACCTATGAAACAAAAATTTCAGACAAAAAAGAAATTCAGTTTATGCTTTTTGAGTCACATAACCAGGTTATAGTTTTTTTGGTCAAATTAACCTATGAAACAAAAACTTTAGAAAAAATAAGCAGTTTACACTTATTTGAGTCACATGACCAAGGGTTTTTTGTTTGTTTGTTTGTTTTGTTTTTGTCAAATTAACCTATGGGGAAAAAAAAACCTTAAGGAAGAGAATCAGACTGGCGAAGAAACGATTGCTATAATGCAAATGATAGCAGGAAGAAACTTTCTAGTGTAAGCTTAACGGCACTCATTTTACTGAATAATCATTATACTAAATAAAATATAAAATATATGGTGTGGTGTTTAATTAATAAGAGGAAGAAAAACACTATAGGATGTTCGACTTCACTCATGGCTGTGATTTGACTTCTTTTTTTTTTCCCCCTCAGGCAGCAGACTTCCAAGTGTTTTATTTCTTACTTCTTAAAAGATAGATAAATGAATGAATGAATGAATGAATGGATTAATATTAAAACTGGGATTATAATGACGGTTGAGTTCAGACTTGGCAGTAAAACTGATTTGCCAGTTTGTGCCAAAAAACTTTCATGTGTGTGTAAGATTCAAGCTTCTTCATGTTTAAGGTTTATGCTTCATGTTTCAACCTTCTCTCTCTCTCTCTCTCTCTCTCTCTCTCTCT
>JAOTRS010000031.1:13529004-13541391 GCA_028565755.1 Dinotopterus cunningtoni
GGGACCATGTGTGGGAGTCATAAAAACAAATGTTTTTAAGTTTGTAGGACAAGTTTTTGTTCTTTATGTCTTTTGTAACATTTTGTTTGTGTTTTAGGGGAAACTCGAAGTACCACTACTACGGCATCCGCGTGAAGCCCGACTCTCCTCTCAACCAGCTGCAGGACGACACTCAGTACATGGCCATGAGACAGCAGCCCATCCACCAGAAACAGAGGTGTGTGTGTGTGTGTGTTTATCATAGATGTGTGCTTTGAATGCTCAAAGTTTAATAGAAAGCAATAGAGAAGTAAATGGACACACAGTTGACTTCCTGAGGCTCTCCCTTTTGTGTAATATGAAAGATTTATTTCTGTATCTTTTCCATCTGGTGCTTTGCTGAGTAGTACCTGTCTAGTAATGTGTCTCCTGCTTAAGCTGGTGTGTCTGTGTCTGTGTCTGTGTGTGTGTGTGCGCACTCAGGTTTAAGCCACTGCAGAAGATGGGAGGGATGAGTGATTGCATTTCCTTCGGCTCTCAGCACTCGAGCGGCACCCCGGAGCAGAGCGTGGCAGCGCAGAGCCAACACCACCAACAATACATCGGTAACTACGGGGAATATTACTGTAACCTAAAGAAGCCTCATTTACCTACATTTTGTTTTCTATTTAAACATATAAAAATAAGGAAACGCCGACTTTACAGTTTTCTTATATTTTAATTTTACGTTAGAAGATATTAGCTGAAAAATAATCTGGGGGGGGACGTAAGATGAGTAATAGAACACACATCAGGATGATTGGAGTTTTTGTTTGTTTTTGTTTGTTTCACGTAAAAACTACTGAACAAATTTTAATGGGGTTTTCACAGGTGTATTTGGTCGAGCTTGAAGTAACATCTAGGCTTTGTTTTATTACAATCTGTCCACGTGAAAAGAAGTTACGCTACCTTGAAAATTAAATAAAAAACACCCTTACATCATAAAAAAAAATCACTAGTTCATCTCAAAATTCAACAGATGGAGCTTTAAATTATTATTATTTTTTTTTACTTTTTCTACTTAATAAAAGCGATCTCATGCCTTCATTCCGCGCACTTCACGGTAACTCATAAAAATTTTAGTTTATTCCAAAATTCAACAGATGGCGCTGTACATTTTTTAAAACGTGTGTTCATGAGTTTCTCCATATCTGATTAGTAACGTTTTTGCTCCGTCTTGTCGTTTTTCTCACTTGAAATACACGGCACTCTCATTTTTACCTGGACAAACCTTTGAGTTTGTTAATGTGAAATAAAATCCATTACTGTTTATTTCATTTACTTAACGTCAAAAACAGTACACGGTTAACATCATGGGGATTACACCAGTAACCGAAGAGAGAAAAAACAAACGTAACTTGTAAGTCACGGCTTTGTTTTGTCGTGACAAAAGACGACTTTTTACATTTTGAGCATGCAGTATAATTTCTAAAGTTTGTATTGTGATGAAATGAAATGAATTACACAGGGCTCACTGAACGTTATTAGGCGCGCCTCGAAGGAAAGTTAGGAAAGTTCCTCGAAGTGAGGTTGAGTTGGGTAACGCAACGCCATGCAGAAATGTGTAGTGAAGTAAAAGTAGAGAGATTTGCTGTACATTTGAGTGGAATAAAAGTAAAAAGTATCCTCTAATAAAACTACTCAAGAAAAGCATAGATAACGTGAAATATGTATTTAAGTACAGTAACGAAGTACACATACTTGCTTACCTTCCACTTCTGACTAACTTTAAGCAGTTTTTTTTTTTTTTAGTTTTTCGAGTCACATGACCGGGTGTTTGTCTCTGTTTTGTATATAGTAGTGTTTTTGTTTTGTTTTTTATATAAATTGGTGCGTGTATTGCAGACGTGTCCCACGCCCTGCCCCCGTTCCCCTCCCTCGATCTGGACTCCTGTCCGCTGCCGGAGCGCATCACCATGAGCGACGTGAAGAAGCTGCAGAGCATCTACAGGGACCACTGTGAGGTATTCTTGTCCTTCACTCATTCACTCCGTCACTCCGAGACGTGTGCTCCTATACACGTGAGAGTGTGAGATAGCGTTACAGTTCAGCGCTCTTAGAACTCTGGTTTAATTTTCTCTTCCAGTCCGTCCTCTCTGTTCATCTCGCACCTTTTGTTCCCGAGCGCCTTTCATCCCTCACTCAGCGCCTTTCCAGTCATGCCAATTAACCTTTCAGCCAGACGGAGACACACTGAAACACACACACACTGAAACACACAAGAAACCTTCAAACTCTTTAGTTTGTAAATAAATGCTGCAGTTTTTCCATCTTTTTTGTTTTTCTTTTCTTCAGTTTTCATCATCGGAACTGGGTCAAAATCTGGGGACATTTAATAAGATATTAAAACGTGCATAATATACTTGTATATTTTGAAAAAATACCTGAATGTATTATTATTATTTTTTTTTTTAAGATTCTCAAACTTTATCGGCTCTATTAGTCGTAAGGTATTGAGCTCAGTTCAGGATTTTGGGCGTTACTAATCCAGCTTGTTTATTTGTGTTGTCACATGCGCACACACACACATACCACATACACGCACACACAGAGCAAGAGAGAGAGGTGTGAGTCAGACTCTGCATTTTTTTTGGGGACATCCGACTCCCAAACACTAATTTCTTACAACCATGCCGTGATTGTTTGTCGAGTCAGGGGGGAATTTTCCTCTGCTTTTTTTTTTTTTTGCTTTTGGAGCACAGTGTTTGAACTGTTGCTGGGGCGACGGTAAACAAGGTTGCCGTGGCAACCTGGCCGAGCACCCAAAACATGTTGCGTGATTGGTGGAAGGGAGGATTGTGTGTCAGAAAGTGTGTGTGTGTGTGTGTGTGTGTGTGTGTGTGTGTGTGTGTGTGTGTGTGTGTGTGTGTGTGTGTGTGTGTGTGAAGGGAGGGGGTGGCATGGGCATAGGGCCAGGCAACTGGATATAGTAGGAGCAAGTGTCCTGTCACAGGAGAATCTCTCAACTTAGTGCAACACACACACACACACACACACACACACACGAGCTAGTGTGTATAAGTCTGAGTTAAATTCCTGTTTGCTGGCTCACCGCTTCATTTCCTTCTTGTTGTGAACGCTAAAGTTTCTTTTTTTTTTCTCCTTTTTTTTAATTTTTTTTTTTTTTTTGTATTTGCCGAGTGTTAAACTGCATTTGGTTTGTTGTTGTTCTGGGGAAGTGTGTGTAGTTGGAGTGTTCCAAAGAAATAGAAACAGGAAGGGTGAAAAAGTAAGGTAGTCAAAGACATTAAACACACACGCGCACAGCTCAAAACCCAAAAACAACATACTTCCAGCCTGCTTTTACAGGAAATTAATTAGCGTTTAGGGTGTGGTGATTATTACCGTATAACGATACATCCAAAAGTTTTTATTCCCCTTGGATCTCAACAATTTACCAAACAATGTGATTTAGTTTTAATTAATTATATGTCTTAATACATCATACTTTATATTCATTAATAGTTACTAAGGGTGCAATGAATAACCAACTTAATCAACCAGAATCTATAATCGAAGGAGTCGCCCACTGCAGTAAATTGCGCTCGATCCTGTGAACGCTCTGACATCACGTATGTGTTCGGTTCACTGGAGCGAAGTGAGTAATCGCGCGACGGAAAACACCTTCACGAGCAAAAATTTCTTCCAAGTGTGGGAACATCTCAGTCTTAACTCGAGCAAAACAGCCGCTAGAATCGGAGGAAAAGATTTTGATTAGGCTGGGGGCGGGGCCAAGCCTGCTTTAGTGGGAGAGGAGACACACACACACACACACCTGAAGAGAATGTGGATGATTAGTGAGTGTGTGTTGCTGCGAGTCAGGTATTTATTTCCAGCTCTCGTCAATGAGTCTTTTTTAAGTGAGATTCACACACACACACACACACACACTCAGCTTTTCAGCGCTTCACACGTGTTCTCTCCCTCACGATGCGTGGGTTTTTCTCCGTGTTTTTTTTTTTTTTTCAGCTCACGCGTGTATGTGCGCCATGTTCTCCACAGGTGTGTCCTTTTCCCCCTCTCTCAGGCCCTTCACCCCAGACAGTTTAAACGTTTCAACTTAACACGCATACTTGCCATCCACCATCTTTAAGCTTTATTTCATAGCTTTTATAGGGTACAATAGTTACAATCCGTGTTGTGAAACGTTCCTGGTATCATCAACATTAGAGCAGCTATAAACTTCCCTCACCATCATTTTAAAAAAATTTTGCCCCTCTCTCTTGAAGATGAAAAAACGCACCTTTGTGAGAAGTGACACTAAGAGACTCCCTTCCATAAACCTAAAATACAGAAAACCTTACCGTATCAGTGATGGTGGTCAATAGTCCAGAGTTTTTAAACTTTTTATTATATGGAGACTTTGCTTGACAAGTGTAAGTGAGCTGTTACTATAGAAACGATAACATGTCAGCAGGAGAGCAGTATAAATCCATGGTTTGAAGTGCGCTTCTGACAGAGCTGCTGTTCTAGAACGTTCAACACCTTGTGACCAATCAGAATTGAGATTTGAACAATGCTGCAATAATGGATTTTATGATTATTCAATTTTAATCAGACTCTCTCTCTCTCTCTCTCTCTCTCTCTCTCTGTTGCTCAGGCCACTCTCGACGTGGTGATGAATCTGCAGTTTCACTTCATCGAGAAGCTGTGGCAGACCTTCTGGTATTCAGCACTGCCATCTAGTGACGGCAACACCCCCATCATCCCCAGCAGGTCAGACACCTGCACACGCCGTTATCACAGCTCCACATTTTTACAGTTTTTAAATAAGATCACTGCACACGCATGGCGTCAAAATTAGACAGGAGGCCCCTTAGACCCTGCTGTCTGTTTACCCGAGTTCTCTCCTTATCAGCATTATTTATTATTATTTATGAAATCATGAGCTAATAAATAAAATGCCTTGAGAAGAGTTTATTTTAATAAAACTATTAATGAAATAAAATAGCCAGAATCTTGTGATAATAGCCAAACCTCTATCTGTGAGTGCTGCTAAACCTCTTATCTAAAAAAAAAAAAAAAACAAACAACCAATTAAATATCGGTTGATTTCAAAGTTCACAGGTCAGCTATCATTACACCAGTGCTTATGCACTGAAAAATCTGAATTCACCTAAAGCTCATTTAAAAAAAAAAATTTTTTAAAGGGAGTTGCTGGTAAAGTGTGAACGTTTTCTCCGTGTGCTGATTTGATGGAGTGTGTTTTTTTTTTTTTTTTTTTCTTTCTTTCTTTCTTCGACACGTTCGAGGATCTCCATCAGATTACAATAAAGACAGTGAGAACATATAAAGGTGTTAGAACTAATGTGTGTGTGTGTGCAGTGATGAGGAGATCGAAGGTGTGGTCCCGAGGGACAAGCTGATCGCGCTGTGCAAGTTCGAGCCGGTGAAGCAGTGGATGAGGAGCTGCGATCACATCCTGTACCAGGCCCTGGTGGAAATCCTCATCCCAGACGTCCTGCGGCCTGTTCCCAGTCAGTACCGCACCATCTCGCTCGCGCGCGCACACACACACGACATCATACCTTGACATGACCCTCCTTATGTTTTAAGACAGATATATACTTATTAATAGCGGAGTTTAAGTCTGATTTGTTCTTAAGTCCGACAATGTGAGTCTTGTAGGCCTTTGACCCGAATATACAATGTAATGCATACTTTACCAATCCACTTGACTAAATCTGACCTTTCCCCACACTACTATCATGTGGCCAAAAACCATAACTGCACCCAAGGAAATTAATTGCACACGTCAAATGTAACGGTGTTGTCTTTGCGCTTTTAAATCGCGAGGGGAATCCAGGATGCTATTTTTTTTTTCAGAGCTGTTTTCCACCGTATTGGACTGTGAACTCTGTTTTGTTGATAATTTTATCGGAATAAAAATTATTCTCTATCAGGACGGACATTTCTATCACATGCTCCGACAAACACACACACAAACAATATACCAGACTTTTGACATTTTATACATTCACTTACACACTGAAAATATTGTATATAATTGTAAATATTGGTATCTAGTGCGCTGTAGTGTCTATTTTATTTATTAATTTTTTTACAATATACATGAGCTACTTCCATGATCGAACTGGAAGTAGAACCGTGGTCTGTTCTTATCTCTGGACATTCGTAACTCAAATGTTTGTAAGTCGGGGACTACCTGTATAAGCTTTTTATGAATGTGAATTTTTAGAAATCAGAATCTGGATATAAGAAGGAGAAAAAAAGGTTATGAAAATAAAATTCTATAATAATTGTAGTGATTTTATTAATTAATTAATTAATTAATTAATTAATTAATTAATTTTTGCTTTCCGAAACACATGCTGCATGCTGCGTTTCAAACTGGCGAATGAGGATAAAGGAGAATTTTTAGACAAGACGCACTTTCTTAAGCCTGTACAGCAGTATTGTTTAACCAAACGTTTGTGTGTGTGTGTGTGTGTGTGTGTGTGTGTGTGTGTGTGTGTGTGTGTGTGTGTACACAGGTACTCTCACTCAGGCGATCAGGAACTTTGCTAAGAGCCTCGAGGGCTGGTTGACTTCAGCGATGAGTAACTTCCCCCAGGAGATTGTCCGCACCAAGGTCTTGCCTCGGTTTAATTCCACTACGTATCATCTGTTCGGTCTGCCATCGCCATCCGACACTCACCGCGGGTCTTTTATTTATTTATTTTTCTTCCCCTCAGGCTGCCGTGGTGAGCGCGTTCGCACAGACACTGCGCAGGTACACCTCTCTGAACCACCTGGCGCAGGCGGCCCGGGCCGTGCTGCAGAACACGTCTCAGATCAACCAGATGCTCAGCGACCTCAACCGCGTCGACTTCGCCAACGTGCAGGTCCGACTCTCACAACCTGATACACACGCACACTTCAGTTACATTACAAGACGGAACGTAGTGCTAACGTGCTCATCGTTGTGTGTGTTGTGCAGGAGCAGGCATCGTGGGTGTGTCAGTGTGACGAGAGCATGGTGCAGCGTCTGGAGCAGGATTTTAAGATGACGCTGCAGCAGCAGAGCTCTCTGGACCAGTGGGCCGCGTGGCTGGACAGCGTGGTGAGTCAGGTGCTGAAACCGCACGAGGGCAGTCCCAGCTTCCCGCGCGCCGCACGCCAGTTCCTCCTCAAGTGGTCCTTCTACAGGTACGAACTCACACACACACATCTGATTTTCACACCCAGTCACACTTGTAATCGAACTGCAGGATTTGTTGCTTGGACACGAGTTTAGTTAGCAAAATAATCTCTCACACACACCTCATTTATCAATCATTTAGTAAAGTTGTTTGTAAACAATTTTATAGAATATTTTCCAATTGAACTGAAAAATGAAAGTTTTCACTCACTGGTTATTGCGTTTAACGTTTAGCCACGCCCACAGACTCCAGGAAAAAGTGGAGAATATAAAAAATGTCGGCTAATCCGAGAAAGAAAGCTCGCCAGGTGCAGCATGCGCAAAATCTTTTGTACTTCTAGGGTGCCATGACTTTTTTTATTTTTATTTTATTTTTTTATTGTCCAACACAAAATAGCTCGACCTAATTTTTTGGATTTTTTCATTAATGTAAATATGCGAAGCAATTGTTTAAATGATGATGTGTAACTGTGTGTGTGTGTGTGTGTGTGTGTGGCGTAGCTCCATGGTGATCAGAGACCTGACCCTGCGCAGCGCGGCGAGTTTTGGCTCTTTCCACCTGATCCGCCTGCTCTACGACGAGTACATGTTCTACCTGGTGGAGCACCGCGTCGCCCAGGCAACCGGAGAAACCCCCATCGCCGTCATGGGAGAGGTCTGTCTACGCTCGCGCACACACTCACAATCACACACACTAACACTCTCTCTCCTTCCTTACTCTTACAAGCGTTTGTTTATTTATTTTTTTTGCCCCGCAGTTCAGTGACCTCAGCTCGATGATGCCGTCCCTCATGGAGAAAGGTACGAGCTCGCTTATTATCATGATCTGCTACAACATACTAACACACACTCACTCACACACTCACACTCTCTCTCTCATTAGATCCATCCTTCTCAGACGACATGAGTGACCTGGGGAGTGACGCAGACGTGTCCCGGGGGGCGTGCGAGCCGGCCGTGAAGAGGGAGAGAATCGAGATTAACCACACTCTGCAGGAGATCTGAACCCGTGCAGTGTGTGTGAGAGAGAGTGAGTGTGTGTGTGCACGTGAAAGAATGTGTGGATTTATATATATATATATATATATATATATATGAGCAAACGTATGAGAATCCTCCATAGTGTGAGTCGATATATAACGCTGGCCGGATTCTTTGGGTTTGTGAGGAACTAATGCAGTCTAGAAGCTTTTTATAGTTTGTGTTTGAGGATCGTTTTTCTTTTTCTCCTTCTTCTCCGTGCCTCTGTAAGTGGTGTGATGTGTTTTTTTTTTTTTTTTTTTTCATTTTTGTGCCATGGTGTCCTTTCAGTGCCTTAGAAACCCCTCGAGCATGCGCGCACACACACACCGTGCCTGTCCCGTGTCACAGTACGACTACAACCGGATCGTCTCTCGAGCACCTTCAGACGAAATGAGGATAAACAAAAAAATCTTTTTTTTTTTAAAAAAAAAACCTTCATTACCAAGAAAACGTGCGCGCACACACGCACAGCTCCCTGTGTGTACGAGACGCGCCGTCGATACCTCAACTGTTTCTATGCTGCGCTGTGTTTTTTACCTAACAATCCAAGAGCTGTTCCTTTTTTATGTGTGTAAACTTCGGCTTTTTGGTTAGCGACTAACACCGCGTCTACTCTACGCTGCATCACGTTGAGCCTTGATCTTTTTTTTTTTTCTCCACCGGCATTGTAAAGTGGCGTTTTCTCAATTAAGGGTGATTTTAATAAAAGAAGGTAAAGATCATCGATCCTCGGACCAAATCCTTATAGTGCCTGTGCTTGGAGGAAAATCAACCAAGGCTGATGATTAATTAGCTTATCGTGTGTTGAAATTGTTAGCCTTAGAAATCATGCGCGCGCACACACAGCTACTGTTTTTTTTTTTTTTTAAAACAAAACTTTTTTTTGTTGCACAGGCCAAGCCCACAAGGTAGCTTAACACAATAAGGAATGAGTTTCAACCGAAATAAATAAACAAAATGTCGCCCCCTAGTGTGAACAACAACCTCAGAACTTTTGTCACAGTATCAATCAAGTCAGTAATTAATATGCGAATTGAGGCTCTCTCGTGTATTTATTTATTTTTCTTCATCATAGGATTTAAAGAGCAGGAGGGATGGATGTGTTTGTCTGCTTCGTACGTGCAGCTAAACGTCAGTCTGAGCTCGCTGGTTTGTTCCGAATTCTCTCCGAAGACATAGGAGGCTTAAAAGTTTTAATGAAATAATTATTGTACGAGATGAATAAGTTTTTTTTTTTTTTTTAGGCTATTTTAGAAAAATATTTTTCTTTCACCCTTAAACTGAAATATGCACATATGTCGCCTTGGTGCTGGATTTTTCTTCTCGTCGTATGAAAACGTATCTATTTATATCAAAGTGCCCTGTTTAATATCCCGTTAAAACTCTCTACTTGATATTTAAGGAAAAAATAATTCCTAGGCTTTTAGAAATCGTTCCGCTCCCGGTCTGTCACTCGTGTCGTGTTTCTCTCTCTCTCTCTGTGTTTACAGATGCAGTACGATTTTTATTAAAAAAATATTTTTCCTTTTCATCTCCCATAACTTTACTTTTAATGTTTTCTTTTTTTTTTCTTTCCTTCTCACATCGGGATGTGACTCGTCCTCTCTGTGGCCTTTTCTCCTCCTCTCGCTCTTTTACCGTCCGTTTAGGCGTTTTTTTCGCGCTGTTAGTGTGTTCAAGGAAATTTTGTGTAACTTGGTAAAATGTTTTTTTTTTTTTTTTTTGGATTGCTGTTTTAGATGGATTATTTTTTTTTAATGGGAGTAGATATATTCTTCTCATTATATTTTAAGGAGGAAAATGAAAACAAATGTTCTTGAATATTCTTACCTAGACTGAGAACAGACTCCAGTCTGTAACAACAAAAAAGAAAATTAAAAAAAAGAAATCTTACTTCAGTTGTATTTTGTACTGGTTTAAAAAAAAGTGTAATAAATTGGTGTACACCACGTAACCATTACGGCTCATATCTTTTTTTTTTTTTTTTTTATAATCCACACAAACACACAAATTTTTACAAAGTTGAAATAATAAAGTTATTATTACAGAGTCACAAGAGCGTTTGATTTTCACTCAGGTCGCTCAGAAGAGTGAGAAAAAAATGGAAAGAATCAGATGAAGCGTCTGTCGAACGAACATCAAAGCATCGAGAGCAACGACGTCTCAGCGCCTCGGGTCACGTGTGTGTTCACACACAGCAGTGCATCATGGGTAACGTCCAGGGCCCGTGTCGGTTACTGTGTGTTCAGTCCTCAGAAAACACCCGGAACTTGGGCTTTAATTGGAAAAGTGCAAAAAACTTCATGTCCAGCAGGTAGAAAAACGAACAGGGACGCGACGCCTACAACAAGCAGCCGGCCATGTACTTCCCTGGGGGGAAAAAAACAAAACACACAAATAACTGAATTGTACTGACATCAACACTTAACACACATTAACTCCACACTGCACTTTCTACTCACTACATAGACACCTGTAGACACAGTCACTTTTTTGTATTTTTTCTCTACAACAGTAAAACTCATCAAATGTTGCACATGAACGTTTTACTCATGCACATCCTGAAGTCTTATTTCTCTAGCAAATTAATTTTTATTTAGAAAATTTCCCCCCCAATGAATCTATAGTTAAAATTAATGTATTTAAACTAATTAAATAAAATTTTTTTAAGCTTATCATGTTAACTTAAACCACAAAACTCATCTGTCCGAACCTGGAGCTTTACTCCTACAGTTACAGATCACTGACACTGGAGACTCCTTCTGTAAACGCTACATAAATCCATTTTCTCTACCAGAAGTCTTCAGATTTTCTTTGCTACAAGTGCATGAATATAAAGCGATGAGGATCAGAGGTGATGTAACAGAAAATTAATCAACACCTTCTGACCAATCAGAACCGAGCTAACGAATAACCTTTGGGCCTTGATGTAAAATGTGTTTAAGGGAATAAAATTTGAAATCATGTTTTAAACGCATGTGTGTTTGTCTCTCACCGGTGGCGAATCTCTTCTTGAGCAGGGACATGCGGTATCGGCCGCCCACCAGCTCCATGTCCAGACCCGACAGAGACGCTCCCGTCCCCACAAACTGCACAGCCAGGCTCGGGGCGGGACCGCGGGGCTCCTCCAGGCACTGCCAGCTGGCACACAGTGTGCCCGAGCCTGATACACACCACACACACACGAACTATGAGCTATATGTGCTGATATCAAAAAGACCTTTCAAACACTGAACAGAAGAAATATTGATGATGCAGCATTTTAGCTCCAGGCCAAACAATACCTGGCTAGAGATACTGAATCATTTAAACTCAGTCATGAATAAAATCACACAAAATGAATCATATCGAATCAATTTAAAGCATATGTACTGAATCTTATAAATAAAACACTTAGACTGAATCATACGGAATCACCTAAATCATATTAAATGTTGAATCACACTTCAATTGGACAAACAAATCATGCAAGCTGAATCTTATACACTGAATCAAACTGATCCATACATTAAACAATACAAACTGAATCAGATAAACTGAATCATACTAAATCACTTGAATCAGATAAACTGAATCATATGGAATCAAATAAATTGACTCAAACTGAATCATAACTTAAACTGAACCGAATTATGTAAAGTGAATCAATTGAATAAAATGGTACAAAACGGAATCATATAATTTGAATCATACAGAATCATTTTAAAATCATGTGAACTGAAATGTACTGAATCATATAAAATAAAAACTTAAACTGAATCCCCTAAAATCATATGAATTGAATCATGCTCCATTACTTCAGTTGGACAACCAAAAATCATAAACTGAATTTTATACCCTGAATCATACTGAGCCATACATTAAACAATAGAATCTAAATCAAATCACCGAATCGTGTAAAGTGAATCACATTAAATCACATAAATAAAATTCTACAAAACTGAATCAGAGAATTAAACAGATCAAATCATAAACTGAAATTATATAAACTGAATCTGAAACTGAATCAATTTACATCATACGAACTGAATTGTATCACATAAATAAAAAAATACACTGAATCACTTAAATGATATAATATGAATCATACTGAATCCTATTGAATGTCATTCACTAATTCATGCAAACTGAATGTTAAATTAATAACCATAATGTGAATTGTAAAAATGAATTGTATTGAATTATTTATGTGATACAATTCAGTT
>JAOTRS010000031.1:13599182-13612687 GCA_028565755.1 Dinotopterus cunningtoni
TACTTTCTACTCCTTACATTTTAAAAATAGCCTTGTTACTCCTATTTTATTTCAGCTTGTCATTCAAAAAACAAACAAAAAAATCATCCGGATAAATCGTGCCACCCGGATGGAGCGAATTTGATTGTGGTTGGATGAGATGTGACCCTTTTCAACCTTCAATGATGACTTGGCAAATTCAAAAGCTGTGCATTATGTGTCAGTTCAAAGGATTACTATTTTAAAAGATCTTATAGTTGCTTACTTGGATCCAAGTGTACTTAAAAAATAGAATTTGTTAGCGAAAAGGCCATTGATGATAGCAGAGTTTCGAGAGATATTTACACTGAATTCTGGGAGCAGTTCCTTGAACAGTGTGAAGATGAAGAAGAACGTGTTCCAAGATTGAGGCCAGATTTGGGCCAACGGTTTTCTAGACCATGGTGTACTACCAGTGAGGCTTTCAAAGTCTTTCATATTGGTATATATTCATGGAATTGACACAGTTGATGTACATGTCCTGTTGTCCCCTTTCCTCAACTACCTCTCTTCTAATGAGCAAGTCATGATTGAAAGGGCTTACAGATACAGATAACAGAAAGATAACAGAATCTGCCATCCAAACGATGGCTCATAAAGCCATACTGCAAGAACCTAAATATATAGTAGATTTCTTCTCCAAGGCCATGTCATGTGTACAGCTAAACTTGTCTGACAAAAAAAGTGTGCCGTCTTTATATGAAATGAAAAAAGCTGGCAAAAAAGTGTCACAGCTGCTCTTACCCAGAGCTACAGTACAAGTGTAAGACACTTCATGAGTTTGATAACATTCTGTCTAGTAACTACTTGACAATGGACATCATTTAAACTTGATAGGTGACAACTTATAAAGTATCTGTTCTTTCTGCTGATGTACTTTAAGTTAATTTTTGTAAAGAAAAATTCTGTCTGTTCATTGTCGTTCTTTGTTTCTGAAAGCTGTTAGAATATTTATTTGTACTTTTCAGCTTTCACAGGTTACAAGAAACAAATAACTAATTATTATCCAATTTTCCATTAGACAATTTTTAGGAAAGCTGACTGACACTTATGACAGCTAGTGGGTTAGGTTTGTTTTAGTATTGCCTGTTCATAAAAAAATAATAATAAATAAACACACACACACACACACACACTCGCACACACACACATTAGAAGTTTTCCTTATTTGGACTAAAGAGAAAAGCCTCCAGGTCTGATTGAGTTGGGCGCAGAGCACAGAGCTTTCGTACTCGACTGTGTTTAATGTGTTTTCAGACCTGAGCTCATGGCTGTTACTCTCTGCAAAAAATATTAACACCTCACAAATCTGATGACCTGTGAACACTTCCCTCTGAGGCTTTTCCCCGAGCCAAGCCCAGCGTGGACCATCCTGGGCTAACAGCTGACCTACAATAAATCTTTGTGAAGTTCTCTTTTGCTCTGTAGAACCGACCCGCACTGCTGCAGGGCTTACATAAACTATTCTAATATATAGCATGCTTTTCCAGAGTAAAGCCCTTGGTGCTTTTCAGAGGTCAGGGCCGGGGCTGGTTCTGTTTTCAGAAGAAGACAAAACGTGACAACTTCAGCAGGCCTGTAATTGCACCCTGGTGACGTGGGGCTCGGATATTAATTAGACCTGGGAGTTTGTTGCCGAGTTCTTCTCCTGCTGTGTTTGGTTTGGCTCGTCGCCGGCGCGGTGCAGGTATCCCACCTGATTAATGAGCGCCTGCTCTGTACTCAGCACTTCCTGTAAGCGTTGGCTGAGAGCGCCTGTACCTGTCCGCTAGCATTTGCTTTTTTCACTTGATCTGTCTTGTTTTTTCTCTCTCTGTCCTCTCGCTTTTAATTTCTACATTTCTCCTACTTCCTTTTTTTTTTTTTTTTTTTTGCAATTGTGCCCAAAACAAATCAGTAGCCTAAATGTCTGCAAATAAAGAAAATACACTTAACAAAGTTAAATACTGTGTAAACAGTCTCTTATAAGATGTGGTAACCCGGTGGGACTGCCAAGTTAGAAATAAAGAACTTGGTGTGATGCTGTTATAGAAAATCAATCAATGACAAGGTGGTGTGATGAAACAGAGTTACTTTTCTCAGTAATTAGGTTGATTAATTTCCCATGTCTGGGTGGCCTGCAGGGTTTTATCCCTTTCATGCCTCAGCAATTTGATGTAAAAAGGGCTACAATTTTTATTTATTAAAGAACCCAAGAGATTAAAATTGGCAAAGATTGCGGAGAGGGAACGCAGTCATACTCTCGGTCCCCTATCAATCACAAAAACACTAACGAATCATGGGGACGTCAGTGAGCTTGTGTACTGTATGTGGATATGTGTACTTTATATACAGTATGTGGGTTACTGTAGATAGGACTTTAATCGTATAGTGTTACCCTTTACCCTAACAGCTTGATAACTGTTATATGATAGGTAAGACCTAACTGGCAGGTCCGGATTAAATTAGGGAAAAATCACATCACATTTGACTTTTTATACGTTTCTAGTTACAGTAGTTGTTGTGGAATGTCAATGAAAAGCAGGTTAGCTCTTGCAGTTGAGTTACTCAGTACATCGTCCTAAAGACTGTTAGAACATTCTAACACTATAGACTCCTCCCAGGAATCGAACCCAGGACCTGGAGGTGTAAAGTGACAGTGCTAACCACTAAGCCACTGTGCCGCCAGTTTCCCTAAATACAGTTATGCTATAATTAGATTTGATCTGTCGGTCCATTCATCCTATAGTGCTAATGTACTGTAGGGTCGCTGAAGGCCTGTAGCCCATCTCAGGGAATGTAAGGCACAAAGCGGGGGGACACGCTGGATGGGGTACCAAAGCATTAAAGGGAACAAGCAGACACACACCTAATCACACACACTATAGGAACATTAAAAATGCAAAACAACCTACAGCGCATACCATTGGACTCTGGGAGGAAACCCGGAGGAAACCCATCAAGAATGGGGAGAACATGTAGGATTCGAACCCGCAACCCTGAAGGTGAGAAGGTGCAAGTTATACTGTGCATTCACTCACTCACTCATCGTCTACGGGGGCAGGACACATCCTGGATAGGGTTCTAATCCATCGCAGGGCACACACACATACACACACACAATTTAGGAATGTCAATCCGCATGTTTTTAGTCTGGGAGGAAACCGGAGTACCCGGAGGAAGCCCACCAAGCACGGGGGGAACATGCAAACTCCATGCACACAGACCCTGAGGGGGAAATCGAACCCGGATCCTGGAGGTGCAAGACGACAGTGCTAACCACTACACCACCACACCACCGTGCCCGGTGCCATTATACAGTGTCTTGCAAAAGTATTTATACCAAACTCCTTGAACTTTCCGTATTTTGTCACATTGCAACCACAAACGTAAATGTATTTTATTGGGATTTTATGTAGCACAAAGTGTCACATACTGTAATTGTGAAGTGGAAGGAAAATGATAAAAGTGGACTCTATTGACTAATTAGGTAATTTCTGAAGGCGATCGGTTCCACTGGATTTTAGTTAGGGGTATCAGAGTAAAGGAGGCTGAAGACGAATGCACGCCACACTTTTCATACTTTTGTATTTGTAAAAAATATCGAAAACCATTTTTAAATTTCAATCTACAATTACGGTATGCGCTACTTTGTATTGGTGTATCATAAAAAATCCTAATGAAATGCATTTGCCATTTGTGGCTGTGACATGACAAAATGTGGAAAAGTGGAAGGGGTATAAATACTTTTGAAACACACTGTAGGAAATGAAATACCACCTTCTGACCAATCAGAGTTCGACAACGCTGTGGCATGAGCGCTATTAATTTAACCATAAGCTTAGCGCCTACCTCCGTGCGTGCCTTCTTTCTGATTTAAAAATCTGCCCCATTCGCTTCCATATGATAGTTCTTACTCGACTGAGCCAGCAAATAGAGGAAGTCCCGCCTCTAATCCTGTCACATAGAACTGAACTAAACATTGTAGAAAAGATCGTTTAAAGATGGACTTTAAAATTGAGATCAAAGCTGACTGCATTTATATTTATATCATGCTATAACATGGGTCAGTAGAGATGGAGGGCCCTGATGCCATAATCTAGAACATGAATCTGTTTCTGCTCCCAGTCCGGGAACTCCAAGCTTAGAAAACGAACCCTTTAACAAAGTCATAAATGTGACACGGGCCACAGATTGATGTCAAAAGCAAAGAAACAAGCCATGTGCACTAAAACAAAGCAGTTACTTCAGACACAGTAGGACTTGGCGGCCGCATCCGAGGGCAGATCTGCAGCCGATCTGGAGCTCAGATCTTCAGATCCTCCCTGCAATAAATTGCTTTTTAAAGTCCTCGTGTGATGCCTGCGGCTCCCTCGGAGATCAGTGCGAGACGCTGATTCAGAGCCGAGTCGCTGAGGGTGGTCACGTTCTGGGAATCATGGACGTATAAGGACAGGGACGATGAAAGCTCAAGGCACGATGACGGGAAAATAACATCATCATCATCATCATCATCTGGGAAATGCGGTGATAGTGTGGTATGATGAAAGAAAGAAACAAAAAAACAAAACAGGGGTGTTAAAATCCAGGGTTTTCACATTGCTAACAAAGTTATGATTGTACCATTATTAATGTACAATGATAGAAAAATCTAAACCAAGTGCATGGTGTTAAACCTTTTAATTGTTTTAAATAGTTTAATTTCTGGCACTTTCTTCCTACAGTTGCTAGTAACTCTTTTAGATCAATGTTTTCTGCAAATTTCCTTTCAATGAAGAACATTAAAATTAAACAAGTCATTGTTTAAACATTGGTGGCATGCTGGTTTGCATTGTGGCGTCGCACCTCCAGGGTCGGGGGTTCGAGTCCTGCTGCGGGGTCTGAGTTTGCACGTCCTCCCCATGCTTGGTGGGTTTCCTCCAGGAGGACTGGCACCCTGTCCAGGGTGTGCCCTGCCTTGTGCCCAAAGTCTCCAGGGATAGGGTCCAGGCCCCCCACGGCCCTGTATACAGTATAAAGGTATAGAAGATGAATGAATGTTTAAACAATGAAAAATAAAGATGAAAAATATTACTTTTGTAAGTGCAGACAATTTGTTTATTAAAGATGGAAATCTTTTGGAACCTTACTTATTTACACTAGAGGGTGGCACAGTGGCATCTCCAGGGTCGAGGGTTAGATTGGGTTTCCTATGTGTACTCTGGTTTCCACCAACATGCAGAGTACAGTAGGTTAACTATTGTTAACTCTGTGTGGTTAATTGTGCCCTGAGATGTGTACCCCACCTTGTGCCCCTTGTTCCCTGAGATAGGCTCCAGGCCTCCTGCGACCCTGTATAGGATAAGCACTATAGAGAATAAGTGAGTATGTTTATTTAAACTGTACAGATTATCATTTATATATTATACTAAATTTAGGCATTTGGCAGACGTACATTTTTTCATCTCATTATACAGTACATCTGAGCAGTTGAGGGTTAAGGGCCCCCACAGTGGCAACTTGTTGGTCGTGGGGTTTGAACCTGAAACCTTTCAAAGTGTACTCCAATGCCTAAACCACTGAGCTACCGCTTTACATGATATATGGATTACAATACCCTTTGGAATAATAATGTCCTGCCCTGAAGATGAAGTTTTTGGTTTATAAATGATATGAACGTATAAACCTGCATGTCCATGTACAAACCCAATTGGCCAATCATATGTCAGCAGCATAAAAGTTTTTTAGATACAGGTTAAGAGCTTTAATTAATCATCAGAACAAATATCAGAATTAGGCAACTGGTTAGGACTGGTTTGAATTAGGACTGGTTTCATCTGTTTGGGAATCTATGGTAAATTAGATAACCACTCTTTGCAACCGTGATGAGCAGAAAAGCACTGCAATATATCGAATCTTGAGCTACATCTTAGGTGAGCTACAACAGCAGAAGGTCACGTCGGGTTCCACTCCTGTCAGCCACAGGACCACCCAAACTGGACAGCTCCAGACTGGAAAAACGTGTGGTGTGTACTGATTCTGATACGTTCATAAGCCTCAGCATGGGAGTTCTACTCTCTGCGTGTGTCTGAGAGATTGTGTGAGAGTGTGACGTGTGCCAGATGAGGTGAGCGAACCGCCACATGATAAATCTCAGGCTGTGTTTGAAGCCTTGGGAGTCTGTGTTCAAGGTCCTGCTGTGGAAAACTCACAGCACTCTGCTTTCCACTCACACCATTAGGCCAAGTGTGAGTTAACATTATTAACAGACTTATTTTTTCCAAGGAAAGGTTTTGCAGAAAATATACAGTTGGACCTCCGCGTGTTTATCATGCCACTGATTTTAGATCGCTCTCACTCGACACCGCCATCACCCTTCACAATTCCTGACATGAAGGGTTGTTCATGTGAAAGTGGGACTTTTGATTGCACAGTATAACAGGGTTAGTCTTGGTTCAAACACTTAGGGCTGTAGGTTACTGGGTATCTGATCATAAGGTCGGGGGTTGGTGCCCCAGCTCTGCCAAGTTGCTGCTGTTGAGCCCTTGGGCAAGACCCTTAATGGTTTGTCTGACCCCAGCTTCCTAACTGGGATATGCAAAATTTACAATTTCTCCCTTTGAGATGTACTAAATAATTTTTTATACACTAATACACCTATCCCAGTGTTTCACTAGTGCTTGGACACCATCAAGGTAGAAGGTTTTCTCAGTACGTCGGCGCCATGATCAGTCCATCTGCATCATGTCTGTAACCCAGGCCTCCCAGGAACTCCTTTAATAGCCCAAACATGTGGAAATGGCTTGGAGAGCGGTCAGGACTGTACGGAGTTCCTGTAACATGGAAGTGATGTTGGTGAATAATTGAGTGTACAGTGCACATAGACAGATGCCTCTCTTTTATAAGTTGGCAACAAGTTATCCATCTATTTTCAAAGATCAGGCGTTCCACTCGCTGAACGTTCACGGGAACGACTCCAGTGGGCTGCCGGGATCATCATTCACGGATGTGCAACCTTCTTTAAAACGTTTGCACCGTTTGAATGTTTTACTGCAGCTGCAATAAGAGTTTCATCACCGTACTGTGCTTGAAGTCTTCTGTAAATGTCATCTGCTTTTACGTCTTCATTCACCAGAAAGTCCCGGTTTGACTTGAACGTCAGAATTGTAAGATATTTGGCACATTTTTCCCCTCATGCTGATAGAGTCCAAACACAGATGGCCCGTTTTCAAAGCCCCGTAATTTCGAAACATCTACACTTTTTCAATCGAAAGACAGGATTGGCTCCCCTGCATCAGGCATCGTTTTCATTTTTCAAAGAACATTGAACGAGACAGAGCCAGGACGTGTCAACAGGAACCCAGGAATTAATGTGGCTCCTCACTCCTGTCTTTCTTCCCATCTTGGATGGTAAGTGGTTAGACTGGGAAATTGTCTGTTTTCTCAAAAATAAAAAAGAGAAAGCACCACAGCAGTTTAGTGCGAAAGAAGGGTTTATTTCTCAAAAGAAAAAAAAAACATATGGCTACACGGTTAATGATATCAGAGTGGATGAAAATAAGAACCACATGACAGGCGGAGCACCTCATCTGACCGGGCCAGGAGTGGAGAGATGAAAAGCCACATGCTCAGACATCTTTAGGTTATTTCCTTTGACTGACTGCCATGTACCTCAATTGGCATACAATCAACTTTACACAAATGTTCCACTTACCTCAAATGTAATCAATCATCCAGGACATGTTTGATTTCGGAAGTTAATTTCGTACTGGAGCTACAGTACAAGGCTGATAGATGTAAAGGGGGTGTGCTGTTATAGGGAAATAATCCGGGGTGGTGTGATGAAGCCGAGTTACTACTCTCACCCCTGAGTGTATTCCGGTTGAAGGTATTGTGTCCTTTTTAAACATGAATATGATAAAAACTTGTTGACAATTGTGTAACATTGATGCTGAACTAAAAAAACAGCTGAAGTGTTATTCATTCACAATAGTTCAGAATTTAATAGGATTTAAATTATGATGTCTTAATACAGTACTTAATACTGATTTATATTTCTGCCCATAGGTCTTACATAGCCCGAAATGTACCTTTGTAAATATTTACCTTTACAATGCAGAGATGTTGGCCATGTCAACTGTGATTGGTTCACATGGTAGGGCTGCTTTTCTGGCTTCTTCTTCTTCTACTACATATTTATTGATTTTTCTTCTTCTTTTCCCGCTTCCATTGTTAAATCAAATCAAAATCCTACTAAATTTAAGAGACTAATCAAAAAAAGTCTGTAAATATTTTCTCTGTTGCAGTAATTTTAATAAACTGTTGTTCAACATCTACAGTATTCCCTCCAAGTTCCATAAGATCCGCTGTTGGTTTATAGTAGACCAAAAAATCTCACCAGTGTAGTGATCGATTCATGAACGATTCGTTCTTTTTGAATAAGTCTTTAATGTGACTCAGCAGAACGAGTAGTCTCAGAGAGTGATTCGTTCAGTTTCTAATGGGCGCGTATGCGCAAAGCATAGAAAAACCTCCATACAGTAGTTTATTTACAGGAAACAGAAATGAGTAGTTACCTCTCGAGTCTTATTCTGAATCGTTTGCTCTTTTGTCACATGACTCCCATACTGTAGATGCTAATGGTGCTAATAGAATGAACGACTCGGACCAGAAGATATAAGAGGTGAGCTGCTCATTCTGTTTATCATAATATGTCCTTAGCTGCACTGTAATTTTTGAATTACTGGAACTATATTTCATCGTTTATTGAAAATTTAACATTTTATTTTCTTTCTGATCAAAATGAACTAAAAGACTTTTAACAGATTTGTTCATTTTGATGAACGAGATTCAAAGAACCGAGTCACTAAAATGATCCAAACTTCCCATCACTATACCAGTGCGTGACAAAGAGACTTAGCATAGTGGCATAGAATCCCTACAGCTAACTAGTGGTTTGGCGGTGTAATTACAGTGTGACACAAACACACCCACCATCCATCCATCTAGAACCCTTTGTAGACCAACCAGGGACCATGGAGGCCAATGGTGACCATTGTATTTATTCCTATTTTTACAACTGTGGAAGGACTGCCGGTTAACATTTACACACTACGAGCAATTTGGGAACAACAATTAGACTAATCTGCATGTCTTTGGACTGTGGGAGGAAACCGGAGCGACTGGAGGAAAACCACCAAGCACTGGGAGAACATGCAAACCCCATGCACACAGACCCGAATCGAAATCCAGACTCTGGGGATGCAAGGCGACAGAGCTGACCACTACGCCACCATGCTGCCTAACACACACATCCACGCATGAGTGTAAATGCTCAGAACGCTAAAGCCCACTCACGCAAAACCATAAATCAGCCTTCAGGTACAGTATATCTCCTTGCTGTTAACACCATCACACCTCATCCTCTAGTTTAATGGACAGATAAGATCCCCATACTGTTCTGTCCTGAAACAAACAAACATGATCACATCAAATCTTAAACCTCAAACCAGGCTCAAGTCTTGAATCTTGATGCCATAAGCATTCATGTTTGGCAGGTGAAGCCGCTCTCAGGGTAGCAGTGATGTCTTTTCTCTGTTTCTTGTCATCTCTATGTTAGCTCTCACTGTATAAACAGGATAATTAGTGTTCCCCTTCAAGCATGTTTAATCACTTATTCATGTACTGTATACAGATTCAGTAGAAGATGTTGCAGCTCCACATGCGCTAAGAAACACTGAACAGGTTGGAACCAAAGAAATGTTTGAAAAACTGAACAAATGGGGTTAAAAGCTTGATTATGGAAGTATTTTATCTGTTTTTAAAAACCTACAAATAAAATAAAACCCCCACATATTGTGATATGACCTGTATATCGTCACACCTGAACTGCAGTTACCTGCATGGATCTAAATCGTCTGTGCTCGGTTTCATTTTAGCAGACTGATAATGATAATTCAGATGAAAAGATGTCTGGACCTAAAAACAAAGCATAGTGAAATAAATAAAGAAAAAAGAGCAGAGATGTAAAGTCTGACGGAATCCTGCATGTTTATTTAAATAATCGGCCAAATGAATTTAATAACAGCAATTATTTTTTCCAGTACTACAGCGTCCCGGGTATGACACACTCTTCGCTCGCTGCTCCTTCACTTGCTTTCACACAAAGTAAACATTCGCTGTCGTCACACCTGACGCTGTTTAAGTAACTCATCCCGCTGACTCAGGACTGAAAGACATCCTTCTGTGAGTCAGATCGGACAGTATATTAATCAGCGCTCTCGAACTCCCTTTCGCTCTTTCCTCCACTCAGATCTCCCTGGCTCAACGCCTCAGTCATAAATCAACTTGTCAGCCTGCTGTGTTTGTTGGGTTTTTAACCCCCTGGTGTGTTAGCATGTGGTTTCCAACCCTCTGTGCTCCTTCAGGTTTGCCCACATTGCTAAAACAAACCGCTCTTATGGATCAGCAGGGGGATCCATCTCCTTCTTAAGCCGTCCTGACTGGCACCCGTGGCAGCCAATGGCAGAAAAACATTGGCCGTTAAACCATGTCTCCGCTTACGCTGGAGATCAGTTTCAGGCCTCTTTGTGTTTGAGACAGCAATCCATCTTATATGTGTGCAGAGTGGCGAGAGGTTGTGGCTCATCAAGGCGTCTCATGGTTTGCAGTTTGGTACATGGTGGTTAGGAGACGTGACCCCATGGTAACCCAATGTTAAGCAAACGCAGCGGGATTATACAACACTTGTGCAACACACATGGAAGAATAAATTAAGTGAAACAAGTGAAACAAGTTTGGATTCATTCTTTATTTTTTTGAGTAAAGCAAGCTGCTAACTTCACAGAAGGATCCTGAACCCTAAGAAATACAAGTTTCTTTTATTTTATTACATGTTTTTAGATCATGTTAGATTTCAATGTTGAACTAAGCCAACCTGATGTGCAAAATTGGTATCGTAACAGTATCGTTCCATGGATCTGGTCCAGACACCTTCCATCTTATCCATGAAGGTCTAATGTACTGCATCTGCAAGCTCTTATTCCAACCAAGGAGCCCGCTTCCATCTTTTAATGAACTATCCAGTATGCCCTTTATTTGCTTGAAATAAAAGCCTGTAGCCACATCAGCTCCTTGCAAATAAGATCCAGAGTCCCTAGTTTAGTCCGTTGCAGACCTGACTAGTGACTGGCAGCATGCCATGCCCTTCATCTTGCAAGAGTTTTACACTCAGGATGGTTCCCATGCATGTAACCTGACCATGATACGTGGTTTGCTCAGCCACCAGAGTCTTCCCTGTGGAATCTACCCTTAGGCCCATCTCTAAGAATGAAACCTCACTCACTCACTCATCATCTATAGTGATTTATCCTGAATACAGGGTCACAGGGGGGGCCTAGAGCCTATCCCAAGAGACGTAGGAGACATAGCATGCCGTGTATCTTTGTAAAAATGTCCTGTAACTACTGTACATGTCTAAGAGACGTAGACCGTGATTGGTCCACATGGTAGTGACGCCTTTCCGACTTCTTGTTCTAATCTGTATTTCCAGCTTCTTCCGCTTCGCTTCCATTTTAAAAATAGAAAGTGAAATCCTACCAAATACAGTAAGGGACAGACCTATCGAAGAAGTCCGTAACTTAGTCCCGACTTTGGACACAAGGCAGGGTACACACATTACAGACAATTTGGAAACGCCGATTAGACTAACCTTTGGACTGTTAGAGAAAACCAGAGTATCTGGAAAAAACCCACAAACTCAAATGGGAATCAAACCCAGACCCGGGAGGTGCAGGGCCACACTGCTAACCACTACACCACCATGCCACCGGGTTGAAGCCTGACAACTGTAATCTGGTCAGAATAGTCTTGTGGTTTTGTACTTTTCACATGGAATAACGTTTGCATTTTAGGTCTGCTCACCAATGGTGGGGTCAAAAAGGGCAACAATCTCCTCGTGACAAGCCCCTTCACTATGACAAGGTCTAATTCCATGAAAAAGGTCTTAACCCCCCAAAAAAAAAAAAAAACAACATATTTTGTTAGTTTATGCAAAAGTATCTTACCATTGCAAGTCTTTTGAGGATAAGGCCTTTATTGTTCATTCATTCATCTCCAGTAAACACTGTATTTTTGTTAAGAACATAGTGGATTTGGAGTCTATCCCAGGAAGGCTGGGAGAGATTCATGAATACACCTTAGATATAATACCAATCCATCACAGAACACAATATCACCAACACAGCATCACGACTAGCATGTCTATGGAGAGGAGGAAGACACCGGACCGGACAAGCTTAAGTAAACTCACAGAGACTCAAGGAGAGCTCCATACAGACGGTAACCCAAGCCTGGCACCCTGGAGCCATGAGGTGCCAATGTTACACATCAATTAATCATTCAGTCCTTTTGAGTAAGCACTTCGTAGTGGTCAGGATGTGGTAGATCCAGTGCCTACACCAAAAAACACTAGGCCCAAGGTGGGAACACATCCTGGACGCGATCCCAGTCCCAATCACAGGGCCCTATTACTTAATAATTAGGCAATTATGTACAAAACACAAGTTGCCAGGTTTTAAGGAGGTCTACTCAGTGTACTTGACCATATGTATAGATTTATTCACGCTTTAGATCTGCTCCACTCAAATATGTGCACTCTCAAAACATTTTCTTTGCCCTGTATGACCGAACACCGACACATGCAGAACTACAGCACGCACACAGGCCAAAACACAACATGGCTCCTGGCAGAACGGCAAACAAAACGTGGAAAAAGAGACGAGACCAAAGTATGTTTTCATTTGCAAAGTTGCACGGTGGATTACGGAATGAACTGCAGACACGTGTTCGGAATCAGCATGAAGAGGCAGAAAATTACCCTTGTTTTTTTTTTTTTTTTTCCTGGAAGAGGCTCGGGCTCTTTTTGTGTGTGCATATGTGTTTGTCTGCGTGTGTGCAATTTTCATGAGTGTTTCAGTGTATCCCTGCTACCCTACTTCTTCAAAAGAAGCTCACAAAATAAAGACGGAAACTTGCATAGATCTTACTAGTTACAGAGTGTAAAGTTTGTGAACCTCCTGCTGCACATAAAAGTACCAGATTGTGACAGAAATGACAAAAATGGGGCCAAAGATTCAGCAACAAGTACCAGTTCTCAGAACCAACCCAGAGCTTTCCTCCACCTATTCTTACGCCAGTGGTAATGAAAAACCCATATTAAATTTCTCAGGCTGGGATTAATCTAAGGATCTAGAGGACCGACTAAGAGAAGAAGGAGGATGTTAGCGGAGCTTTAAAAATGACCGCAAACTGACCCTGATTTTGTTGCAAATACTTAATAATAATAATTTATTATTATTTGTCAGTGACATGAAGTCCTGGAGAGGTTAATGAAGGCGCGCAAATCACCTGGTTCTCAAGTTTCTCAAACAACGGTACACGTTCTGTGATTTCTCCTAATAGAACTGGCATGGGATTATTATTATTTTTTTTTAAATAGAGCTTTTAAAAGTTCACTTAAATACTACTAT
>JAOTRS010000031.1:13741013-13753906 GCA_028565755.1 Dinotopterus cunningtoni
AGACTCTTTTTAGCACATGCTTATTTTGTGTTAAAAAACAAATAAAGATACAGATATTTTGAGTAACAAAAAGACAGGAGGGAAAAAATGGAAAAAAAGAAAAGCTGAAAGCAAAGAAAAGCAAAATGGAAAAAAGATTGAAGTAAAAATTACAAATAGAAAAGAAAAAAGAAAGAAAGAAAGGAAGAAAGAAAAAATATAAAGAAAAGTGACAGTAAAAAGTGTGGAAGAAGAAAAAAAATGAAAAAGTTAGAAGGAAGGAGTGAATAAATAAACCCAAAATGACAAAAAGCTGAAAAAAATGGAATAAAAAAAGAAAGAGCAAATGTGATAATCAAGAAAAAGCATAATAGACAGGAAAAAGAAAGTTGAGTTAAAGGAAGGAAGGAAAAGTGATGAAAAGGAAGCAAGAAAGGAAAAAGTAAGAAAAGTTGAAAGAAAGAAAGGAAGGAAGGAAGTTGATGAAGAGGAAAAAAAGACATGAAAAGGAAGGAAGGAAGGAAAGCAGAAACATAAAAGAAATAGAGGAAAGAAAGAAAGAAATGGAAAGAAAGAGAAAAAGATTAAACAGAGAAAAGTGATAAGAAAAAAAGAAAAGCATCTCGTACACATCTAGCATCGATCGCTAGCTAACAGAGCCTGGTCATATTGTGGGACGTCAACGTCGCATCATGACTCTGGAGCGCCGAGCCGTCAGTAAAACTGGGATTGGTGTGAATGTAGCTGTGAATATACAGTAAAAGTGGCGCGTTCATGTGGAATCGTTTTGTAAAAACACAATGAACACACGACTGGGACTGAACGTAACATTTCATATGGAGATGAGATCCAGGACTGTAGCCGCGCTGTCAAACTGCAGCTCTCACACTGAACAGAGCTGCACCGCTCTCACAGTCCAGCTATTGAAGTCCTCACACACACACAGTCCATCTCACACACACACACAAACACACACACACACACTCCTCAATACACTTCTTCATCTCCTTATATCCGCTGTGTACACATTTCCTTTGAAAACAAGCACAATGCCAGACGTCATGTGAGTGTACGTAAACACACACACACGCACACACACACTTGCGTGCATGAACAGACACAAACACACATGGATGATAATGAGAATCTGACATCATGACTGGAGGGTCTCGTGTTTCTGTCTCAGCGTGTGTGTCTGTTAGACATGTGTCTATGTGTATGTGTGTCTGTGTGTGTGAGGGCTGTGTTATTGCTACGATACACAAACACACACTTCACATCCTGAACTTTCTAAACAAGAGCTGTGTTCAGCTCTTAGTGACCGCACGCTTCATCTGTCTCCTGCAGAACATTTTCCTCTCTGTCACTGTTTATTTGTGTGTGTGTGTGTGTGTGTGTGTGTGTCTGAGTAAGTGTGGGTGTGTGGCCATGTATTTATCTGTTTATGAGGACTAAATGTCTCGCTAATGACAGGGATACGTGACAATTTCAGGACTGTGTGGTCCTCATAAAGAAAATGACTTTTTACACAAAAGTGCAGCTTTTATTTGAAGGAGAAAAAAAAAATTATATAAAAGAGGCAAAATATTTACTTTTGGCTTGTGAGGTTGGTGTTAGTGGTTACGGTTACAAGAGTTACCGTAATACACGAGTCAATGGAAATTCCTTACGAAGATAGTAAAACTGTTGCGTGTGTGTGTGCACATGTGTGTGAATAGAGCTCTATGGAGGAAGAGGAACGCTGCAGCAAGCTTCATTTAAACCACATGATGGTTTAACATTTTGTACATTTACATTTTGTATTTATGGCATTTGGCAGATTTTACTTATTCAAGCATAGCAAATGTATTTTTATTACAGGTATTGCAGACCAGACAAAGTGCAAAGACAGCAGCAGGTTTGGAAAATGCCAGAAAGAAGAGTCTGTATACCTCGAGAGATGTTTTGTTTTGTCCATGTTCGAGACAGCAAGGGCATCGAAGGAGTTCATTCCACCACCTGGATACATGCACAGGAGAAGAGACAGCTTCAATGCTTGTCTTCATTTTGTCTTAAGTGCTGGTTGGGGGTCAAGCCAAGCTGTGGGTGGTAGTATGGTACCAGATTTGATCATTGCCACAAGGTGAAGGAGGCCAAAACTTTTTGTTTTTGGTTTTTAGGGGAAGCTTTCAATTGGTGGCCAATTTTGGGGTGCTACAAGAACCTGCTGGATGTAGCAGTGGAGGTACCCTGGATGGACTCTGGCTACAACCAGGATCAAAGCCCAGATAATGGACGCAGCCCAGAATGATCACCCAGCAGCAAAGGAAAGGTCGAGTGTTTGTGATGTTGTACAGGAGGAACCAAAATTAGGAACATCCGCTTCAACACCAAGGCACACTTTCTGAAGGAGTCAGAAATCATAAGAGCATGCTTATGAAACAAAATGGTCTTCCTGCTATCCATTAGTATTGATTAGACATGGACATGAAGATAATAATTGAGTGTAGAATAACTAAGAGAACAGGCAAAGCAAGAAAAGTGAAGTGGTCTGAGTTCTGAGCCTTGAGGGACACCATTAAAGAGTCTGCAAGGAGCAGGTTCGGATCCAAAACAAGTGTCTTCAGAACAGATAATTGCAGAGAGGTCCAGGCTGATTGCGCTGCAATACTCTTATCAATAACTGAAATATTTGGGGGTCCTAGGTGGTACAATAGAAAAGTATCTGCCCTATTGGTGGGGACACAATCATGCCAGAGCAATCAATAGCCAGGGATTCAAGTGAGCAAACGTGGACATGCATTGTTGGGTAAAAAAAGACGGCATTAAGCTCTCCCAGTATACTCTCAATTAGCAATATTTAAAAAATTATTGGCATCTGTGAGCTCATGGATAAAAGTAAATTCAGTTAGGGCTTTTTGGGGTGTTTAATTGCCAGAGGGGCAGTTCAAAAACTTGATTACAGGGGTACTAGTGAGTTGGTAGAAATTGATGTGATGGCACAGTGGCAGAGTGATTAGACAGTAGCCCAAAACCTGCCAGTGGGTGCATTAGTGGCTGTAAATTGCCCCTAGACATAAATGGTGGTCGGAATCTGTAATTCAATTTAAAAAATCCCATTTTTTGCCATGTTTCTGTGGATTAGCTCCAGACCCACCACCAACCAGAAAAAAAGTGGTTACACAAGATGAAATGAAAGCATGGAGTAAAAATCAGTTTGCCAACTTGGGACCAGACAGGCTGGAATGCTAGACATTGTTCCAAGAGCGGGTGAAAGGCAATCGACATATGCTTTGTAACATTGTTAAAAAGATAGCGGCACCACTGGAGGTCATTGTTCAGGGGCTCAACAATGGCAACTCACTGATACTGGGACTTGTGAACCCCCAGCCTTCTTATCAGTAAACCAGAGCTTTAAGCTTTGGACCACCACTGAAGGGCAGCTATGGGTCGGTAGCACACACCTTCCAAATTATGCCATGAATGTGTGTATTTATGATTTATTTGAAGACTCGTTAAAAGAATCGGCCAGTGTGTATGGGAAGTGTGTGTGAGAGAAAGAAAAAGACACAAACAGAGAAAACCAACAGGAGACACGTTCAGTCTCCTGGCTCTTCCTGTTTAGCCGGGGTGTCTGTGCACGGTAAACACTTCTGGTGCCATGCTGGACTCAGGACTAGTCAACTCGAGTAGAGGGGATTGTGGGCCGCCGAGGTCTCCTGCATACCCTCACTGTCATGCTGCTCAGATCTGAGGAAACATTCAAAGGAAGTTAACGATGGCTTATGGCTCTGTGCAATGTCTCTCTCTCTACCTCTCTCACGCTTTTCCTTCATCTCTCCATGCGTCTGCTACTGTTTCCTTTTTTCTTTCTATACTCTTGAAGCTGAATCAGTTTCTTCCTCAGCACATAGTTTGGTGTCCAGTCTCAGGTAGAAGGTGGGGTTAAAAATTTGGTGGAATTCTACATCGTTAGAAAAGAATACGATACCTCCAGGTTGTTTTGTGTATTTATTTATTTTTTAATCTGATATTACTCTACTGGTGGACCCTTCTGATCGCTCCAGAGTCTGGGGTTTGATCTGGAGTTCTGGTTACTGTCTCGTCCAGCTTCCTCCCACTTCCCAAAACCGTTGCTATTTTGATAGGTTGATGAGTTTCCATTATTTATTACAGGCATCAAAGAATATTTCCTAACTGATTGTACTTAAATTGTCTAAAGGTCATTTTGAAACTAGCATGAAGTAATTTGGCTTTGTATGTTTTTACACCGTTTAAAGCTAAGCTGTCCAAACACTGTACACCATTATTCCACTCTAAGCTTCAGCAAAACATCAACATCAACAGAATGTGAAAAACGGGTTTTCATATTAGGCCCCCGGGATTGTTTCCGAGAACAATTGACCCCAAATTCTGAACACAATCAGTCCGCACTCGGAAATCGTGCCCGGGTCCACTGGAAAAGGTGGCCTTGAGACCAAAGAGCAGAAGTAGTTTGCTGTTAAGACGCATCATCCGTCTACTCTGAAATCTGTGTGGGTGTAAGATGCACCATCCACGTCTTCTGAAAAAAGTAGGAAGTAGGAAGGTGACACTCGACATTTTTTTTCTGAAATATTAATAATATTAGCCATAGCGCAAAAGATTAACGTCCTCATTCTCTTATTATCATGTGCTTAATGGTGGGTTACAATCCAAGTAGGAGCACACTGCCACCTGCTGTATCGGAAGTTTAAATATGCAAGTGTACCCGAGAACACAGAGCAAAAATAATTAACTGGCCAGTGATGGTGCCAGGGAAGGAGGAGGGGGTGGGGGCAATCGTTCCTGGGCACGGTACAAATCAATTGTGCCTAGTGTGAAAGTGCCCTTAGTGAGCTCAGGTGTTGTTGTTCAGATGTTCATCCTAAAGGTGATGGTTCATGGGGTTGAGCTCAGTCAGGGCTCCGTGCAGGACACTCGAGTTCTTCCAGTCCAACCTTACAACACACCATGTCTACAAGGGTTAGGGTTAGTTTTGAGTTGTATACATCATGAACTAAATGTGTGCTTTCAACTATGTGGCAACAGTTCGGGGAAGGAACATAACTAAGAAACTGGCCACAACTGGCCATCTAACTGCTTATCCTTCAGCTGCCTGAATACTTTTGAGACTGTGAATGGTTAATTTAACATTTTTGGTTAAATTAAAGCTAAGGGTACACACCATGATCACAGCTTGATTGCTTCATTGCTTCAAATCCATTGTGACGGTGTTCAGGAGAGAAAAAACAACAGAAATCGTGTTACCATCCAAATATTTATGGACCTGAGTATATAATGTTACAATTAAAGAATCACGTGGCAAAGATTTAGTTATATTTGTCTCACAGGCTTTTTTTGTAATGGATTTTGAAATTCTAAATAGCATGTTTTTTCCCTCATACTTTTTTTTTATTATTTCTGCAATAAAGACAGAAAGAGAAAAAGAAAGACAGACAGTGACAGGACGAGGGGGTCTCCAGCTGTGTCCCATTAGCACCCGAGCATATGGCAGCAGGAAATGTCCAAAGGGGTGTACATCGCTTTAAACTCGCTTTATTAAATGCAGTCATCTCTCTTTTTCTTTGTGTCTCTCTCTCTCATTCCCTGTCTTTGTCCCTGTTTTTTTTTTCTTTTATCACCGTGTCTCACCATCTTTCATTCATTCCCTGTTCCCAGCTCTCTTCTCAGTCTGCTTCTTCTCACTCGCGCTGTCTGTCCTGAGTCCCCCACTGCCTCGGGACACCGTCGGCACTGCTGCAGTAGAAAACTATTAGAGATCTGGGAATGAGGACAGACCACCCAGACACACACACACAGACACACAGACACAGACATGCATACACAGAAACACACATACACACGGCACATAATGGCTACCAGGAGGAAGTCCAGCCATCGAGCCTACAGCTGTGTGGAAGAGAGAGAGATCATTATTCAGATATTGATCGTTTCATTATTATTATTATTATTATTATTATTATTATACTAAATAATTACATATACATCAATACATCATTTGGACTGAACACATAATGTATTACATGTAAAGAACACACATCCAGATACAAACAACGACACCCACTATCCATTTGTTTATTTGTTTGTGTGTTTATGTGGCTGAGATTAGAAATGTGCGTCAGGTCGAGATCCCTCACCAGGAAGGATTTTTGTACTTTCATGAGCCTAGACACACATTCATTAACATAAATGCCAGCTGTATTTATCAGTTTCAGCTCATTCATCTTTAGTATTTGCCTGATCACAGTTGCAGCGGAACAGATATTAGTTCTAGTTCTTTTATATTTTGGGAAGTTTTTTTAATTTGTAATATACCAGATATAAAAATAAAATTCCTGGTCAGCTCTAGTTTAATATTCAGAAATATAGTTGTTATACAGTATACAGGGGTAGCTCTGTTGGGCCCTTGAGTATACCCTTAACCCTCAGAAGTATAATCAGATAAAATCTTTTTAAAAAGTCGTTCTGGATAAGTGCATCTGTCAAATGTCATTAATGAAAATATGCACAAGATTAATTTTACATTCTTTTTGTTTGCATGTTCTCACTGTGTCACTAGTTTGGTGACAACCGGTGTTAGCAGTTAGAGAGAACGGGCAGCCAGACAGAGGAGAGCCAATGTCTGCTTGTCGACAACACAATAGGACTATGAAAAACAAGCTTTATTATATCCAGGCGTACCTCGCCATACGAACACCCTTGCGAATTTTCAAATTTAAAACTGAATTTCGAATTTCAGCATATAAGCAACCGAGCTGGTTCCTTGTACTTCTGGTTCATATATGTCCGGGAGCCAGTCAAAAAATTTTCAAGTCAGTGGAAAGCCCAGTGAAGCCAGTTTACAAATGTTTTTGGGTGTGTTTTTTTTTTTGGCATTTTGTCCAAGATTTAGTGAAGACATAGCACCATGGGTCCAGAATGTTAGCAAGGATGGTAGCAAGAAGAAAAGGGAGCCGCTTTCAGTTTGGTTTTTAAAGCAGCCGGTGCCAAGAGGAATTATAAATTAAGGTTAAGTGAGGTTTAACGTCTTTATTTCCTATTTTACTTTATTTACATGTCTTTTCTAAATGTTTTGATTGTCTTTATATGCAGAAAAAATATGATTATCGTGTTGGTAATATTGGTAATATTTTCCAGTGGGTGGAACGGATTATCTGCATTTACATTATTTCCTATGGGATAATGCGTTTCACAATACGTAATTTCACCTTAAAAACTGATTAAATTTATATTATTATATTACTGTATTTTTTGTTTTACTTTTTTTTTTACAGAAACGGGGTTAAACAAGGATACATCTGGCCAGTGAAACCATGAGAAAATTATGAACTGGACCAGACTGACATAGCAAAGGGTGAGGAATTGTCAAAGAATTCTGTGCTGATACTGCTGACATTTCTACATCTGGGAAGGTTTTCCACTGTTTCTCACTGTTTCCAGGAGCATTCTGGTTACTTCTGGTTTAACTCATCCTCACTTTGGGGTTAAACCCGAATACTGATACTAATATTTGAAGCATGAAATAGGTACACATACCTGCATTGTGTTACATCCTTACTGTAGAGGTGGGCTGTTAAATGAGCACCAGATGGCCTACAAACATTGATTACGCTCCTACACTGTGCACATTTGAAGTGCGACCTTGACTTATGATATGGTTAATCAATTTGTAATTTGGTGTTTGTGGCAAATAAAAAAAAAACTGATGTATGATATCAATCAATCAATCAAGGTAAAATCACACACACAAATTTCTGGCATGGCTATAGGGCAAGACTGCAGAAAGGGTGAGAAAGTGTACGCGGAATTCGAGACCTTTCCGACCCCGTGCAAACATCCGCTCGCGCTTCAGTTCAAACAGTAATTATCATCACAAGCAGGAGCCCGCGGACAAACATTATTCAGCTCTGTCCCGCTCTCTCCACCTCGGCATGCACGTGTTTCGCCATTTTCATCTCCGTCGCCCGGAGGGAACGTGACCAAAGTTTCTAATCACGGCGTGCAAACCTTTTTCAAAGGGACTGATTGGAAAAAGACGGCGCTAATGTGAAGAATGTGACGCGGCCACCCTGCGTGTTAGCATTCCAGCGAGGACGTGTGCGCTGGAAACAAGCAGGAGCGAGCTTGGAACGTTTACTTCTTAGAGTCCCAGTTCCTTTGATCTTGCTGATCTGGACTGTTAGTGCTCTTGGATCTTGTCTGTGTCTGCGCCATTCATGAGAGGGGAAAAAAAAAAGGATTAGGGATGAAACCCAAATTACTCCTCTCTATTTTTCCATCCCAGATAGCAAAATTATTACTGTCTATTTCTGGTCCTCCTCTACCACGTTGATATACATTGATATACCTACATATGATATACATTGCTGACACACCTAAAGAATATTCTTTAGGTGTGTCAGCAATGTATATCATATGTCATTTTTTTTTAAAGTAAAATTTAAACAACACTTTCTTACACACATTTGTTAAACACACTATTATCTGAGCAACTTAAATTTTATTGGACAAAAAAATATCTAAAAACAATTCAAGCAAGCGTGTCTTTGAAATTGTCTAGAATTAATTCTCTACAATATTATTTGTATATTTTTTCATTAGAATTATCATTTAGTGGCACAGTGCCTTAGTGGTTAGTACTGTCGCCTTGCACCTCCACTGGGTTCAATTCCCGCCTCAGGTCTGTGTGCATGGAGTTTGCATGTTCTTCCCTTTGCTTGGTGGGTTTCCTCCCACAGTCCAAAGACATGCAGTTTAAGTTGATCTGCATTCCAAAAATTGTCTACTGGCTACCATTGGCCTCAAGGGTCCCTAGTTGGACTAAAAAAGTTTATAGATGGATAGATAATTATTGTTTATCATATTACTCCCTTTAGACTATTCCACTATGTCAATTTCCCAGCATATTACTATATTTCTTCTTATAAAAGAGTTAGTTCAGACCTAGTGATCTGATTTACGAGAGGCATTTCACGAGTGCTGATAATGAACTCTAACGCCACTTGGCCTAAAAGTTTGCTGGCGACTTTTAAGGTGGACTGTTTGTTTTCTTGCGGTATTGCTCAGTATTTAAATCTTAAATTTTAATACAATTACACCTTAGACCAATCCACATGATTTTCTTGGTCCTCTCGAATGACATGGGGTAGGGGTGGCTCTGTGGTTAAGGTGTTGGACAGTCGAACGAGGAGGTCCCCGGTTCGAGCCCCAACGCCACTGAGTCCCCACTGTTGGAACCTTGAGCAGGGGCCTTCACCCCCAAGTGCTCAGATATGATTGCTAGCAACCCGACCCTTTAAATAACTGCCACAGAAACAGCAGGTGTATTTCCGTTGCCCGATGTGCCAGGCAGCACGTAGGTGGATCTGTCCATCTCTACATGGCATATACTTGGACCATTACAGAGAAATATGTCAATTTCATAGAGATTATGTGAGTATTCTTTCTGCTCAGTGATAAAAAGTGGTGGAGCGCCGTTCAGGTGTGCTCGAATTAAAAACCGGCGTCAGGATTTTAAAGTGTAATGATGTTAATCTACACATTCCTCAAGGTAAAATTAGATCTAATACTGTTTGAATAAAGCAAAAGTTGTTTAAAACAAAAGTTGAGGCTGAATTCAATAAAATGTGAGAGCTTTTTTTCTTAGTCACATATAAAACCTGAATCTGGTGTGGATCAAATAATTCAGGATTTGTTTTTTTTTGTTTTTTACATTGAAACACACATGAGACACACCCCTTAACTCTAACAGCTGCAGAGCAGACTCCAACTAGAGGAGCTGCTTAGCATTTTTCTGAGAGTTGATCTGGTAGCAGTTAGCGCTAACGTCGCTGACCACAGTTCGATTCATAATCGGCTTGATGAAACATTTAACCGAGTCGGCTCCAGCTGTGTGATTTCTGCCGATATTAATGAATTTAGCTCTTATCTTGTAAGCGGGTAACGATAGCCTTCATCCATAAGCCAATATTTCACATTGTGCACCAATTCAGAGACTTTAAACAACACCAAATGTGTACTTTTTCATCCACGACTAGACCCGTTTTTTTTTTTTTTTGTTTTAGCCACCACAAATGTTTTTACTGCGACGTTCAAAACGAGTTTGTGGGTTTGTCTGTTTTTAATGCCGAGTATCGGCAGGTCGGATGCTCTGTCCTGATCTTAAAGGGGGGAAAAAAGTCTGAGACTGAGTGTAATGGTGCATCAAAATAATGGTGATTTAGGTGGAGGACTAGTCTGCTGTGCGTTGTGTGTGTGTGTGTCAGAATGTAGCCACATTATATAGAAAAGTATTATGTAATTAAGCCATATCACACGAGAACGAGAGCTGTGATGTCTGCAGTACTCAGGTTGTGCCCTAAGCCGTGCTGATATCCAGCACAACAGCATGTCCTGAAGTGTGTCACCTTTATACAACAGATCCACAGACACTGTTTATTATCAACACATTATGATTTGTTTCCTTATTTAAACATATAAAGATAAACTCCTCCACCTCCTTGGTTTATTCTCCTCGCCTTTTGGCCACACAATACCGGTAATAAATTAAAACTACTTTCATCCATCTCATTAACTAAACTAACTGTCGATCGTTAGTTAGTTCCGCCAGTCGCTGAAGGATAAGCACTGCTGGAGAAAAAATAACTGGCTAAATAAACTAACACATCATATAATAATAATCAGTGCAACGGCACTCCCTCCTGTGTGATATTGCTTAATTGCACCACTGCGAGCACTAACAGCATTTTGGGAAGAAAAAAAAAAGCAGCAGTGTGAAAAACTATGTGAAAAAAGTAATGCTTTTGTTCAGTGTCTTAAACAGATCAACATTAAAACAATAAAATTATATATATTTTAAAATGTATTGTCATATAAAATGTATCGTCCATCCCTACTTTAAAGTAAAAAGGTCCTCTCAGTTTCCTTTTTTTTTAATTATTATTATTATTTATTTTTATTAAATAGATCTTGGATACATCGTATCGATTATAAATTTCCATATGCGAATGGATCAGGGCGGAGTTACCTGTTCGTCATTTTAGCTCCACAGATTGTGTGCTCATAGGATTTAAACCCACAACCTTCCGGTCACTAGATCTGCAGGGCTATAATGGTTTAAACTTCTATACTTTATACCACAGATACTGTATGACATATAAGTTGGTCAGAGCTATAAAACCAAAAGTTTTGACACCTAACCCCAAAAGCAGCTCAAATTAACAGAGAAGGCGAGGGAGTTTTTTTCCCCTTCTTTCCACAAACATGAATCTAAAGTGTTCCCTTCATACACACACACACACACACACACATTAAAAAAAATCATCTTTTTACCCATAGCTCAGCACTCAGTCCTGAAAAGTGTAGTTTATTCATTCACAGGTAATTATTAAACTGCTCGGCTGTGTCCAACATAAAGATTTACAGAGGAGCGGCTGCTGCCAGCGTGGGATTAAGGAGTGTGAGGAGAGCGTGTGTGTTCTCTTTGACCGCATTGTCACACTTAAGGGCTTGTTCTCTCGTTTTCTCGCCCTCCCTCGCCTGCCCTCCTTTTCTCTCGCTCTCCCTCGGTTTCTGTATCTCGGGGTCGGAGCATGTGCTCCCCAGGCCCGGCTCAAGTTAAGAGATTTAATACTTCAGCTATTCAGTCATTAAGGTGTTTTATACTGCCGGTCCCTGGCCTTCTCCTTTCGCTCGTAAAAAATAATATTTGTCTTTCCAACTGTACTGTGAACCGCAGAGTCCTTCTGTTTTATTTTCGTCAGTGCTGTAAAACACTGGTCTTCCCTCCCGTTCTGGCCCTGCACGGGCAATTACCCTGTCCTGTAACTCCACAGCCATGTGTCTTCCTCTCTCTCTGTGTGTGTGTGTGTGTGTGTGTGTGTGTGTGTGTTAAGATGTTGGGAAGAAGGTCAAGGCCATGTTAGATTGTGTGTGAAAGAGCAAGAGAGAGTGAGACAGAGAGAGAGTGTGAGAGAGAGAGAGAGAGTGTGTGTGTGTGTGTGTGTGTGTGTTTGTGTGTGTTTTAGAGAGAGAGTGAGCTTTATGTGCTTTAATTTGCCCCGTGTGGTGTCAAGTTTGTCAAACAGTACGGTTCTCAGGTTCATACTGTAAGTCATGGTACGCACACACACACACACACACACACATACACACACACACACACACACACACACATGCACACACACATGCACACACACACACACACAGGTTTCAATGAACCATGATTACCCTCAAAACCTGCTGGCTGGAATAGGTGTGAAAGAGGGAGGGGGGGAGAGAGGGAGTGGGGAAATAGGAGGGCAAATAGGGAGTTATAACTAATTGAGAAAGAAAGAAAGAAAGAAAGAAAGACAGAGATAGACAGACAGACAGATAGAGATAGATAGATAGATAGAGAGACAGACAGATAGATAGATAGATAGATAGATAGAGAGACAGACAGATAGATAGATAGATAGATAGATAGATAGATAGATAGATAGATAGATAGATGGACAAACAAACAGATAGATAGATAGATAGATAGACAGACAGACAGATAGATAGATAGTCAGATAGATAGATAAATAGATAAATAGATAGAGAGACAGACAGATAGATAGATAGATAGATAGATAGATAGATAGATAGACAGATCGATAGATAGATAGATAGACAGACATATAGATAGATAGATAGATAGATAGATAGATAGATAGACAGACAGACATATAGATAGATAGATAGACAGATAGATAGATAGATAGACAGACAGACATATAGATAGATAGATAGATAGACAGACAGACAGATAGATAGATAGACAGACAGAGACCAACTTTAGGAAAAGTTGCCCCACTGTAAAAGTTGCCACTCATTTGCAGTCTAGACCCTATCTGTGTGTGTGTGTGTGT
>JAOTRS010000031.1:13762301-13774072 GCA_028565755.1 Dinotopterus cunningtoni
CAAAATAATAATCCCTAATTGTCCTCATATGTGGATGGTACAAGGATGTTAGAAATATATAGACAATGTAGTTGGGAGAAAATGTTAAGTCCTGTCTCAAAAAAAAAGGCAATTCGTGTCTCAGGAGGGGACATATATATACATACACACTGACAGGTGAACTGAATAACACTGATCATGGACACCCAAGGCTCATGGGAACCAAACACCAGTCTGTTCAATATAAAAGCACCAGAACACCCAGCCCACCACAGACGGGATCCAGCACCAAGGACGCCAACCTGGCCTCCAAACTCCAGACAAACAAGTCTGATCCACAGAGGCCCCACACTGCGAATCCACAGCACCCAAAGGATCTTCTGCCAACATCCTGGTTCCAACCAGCACACACACTCCTGAAATGTCATGTGGAGCCACGCCCTAAGGGCACAAGATGAACCTAAAACTGAGGTGTTTTAATGTTAATGGCTTATTTCTGCTCAGTGTGTGTGTGTCAGTGTGTGTGTGTGTGTGTGTGTGTGTGTGTGTGTATATATTAAGTTCTATTTTTCACTAGATTTTCAGAATTGTTTATCATGTCACATCTGGTAATGCATTTTCGAATAAAGTGTATGTAAGACAAGAGGAAAGTGCTTCTCTGGTCCAAGATGGCGCTGACCAAACTACACACTGCTGACAGCCTGGAGCGCTGGCTGCGATTGCGGGGTGTTAAGAGACCCCGGGGCGAGTTAGAACATCGAGTTTATGAGGCTGCATTCTTTAACTCACAGAACACCTCAGCATTTTGGGCTGCTGTATATTCAGACGTGTCAAAAACCCGAGATTTTTATAACAAGAATATGTAATAATAACAATAAATTAAAATTCTTTAAGACGAGTGCTCTCCGGAGAGCTCATAAAGTGTGAATTGGAACGAAATCAGTTTGTGTTAAGTAAAAACAACCGAGCATCCGTAAAGACAGAGGGAGAGGGAGAGAGCTGATCTGAGAGGAGATAGAGCAACGGAGAGAGAAACATGAGATTGGAGCTCTGTGATTATTCCCACGAGCAGAGGGCAGCTAAACAATCACACACACACAGACACATCGTTCCATTCTGACCACCCAGTCACTAACCCCAACCTCGTGCCCCTCACCCTGCCCAGGGGCACAAAAGCTGGGAACAGCTACACCGTTCACTTCCTCTTTCCCCTCACTCCCTCCCTCCTTCTCTCCCCTCACTGCTGTCACTCTTGTCCTAACAGCTCATAAAGTAGCTGGACTTTGACCCAGTTTGCTGGGCAAGTGTGGCACAACGCACACAGTCCACCATATTGCCTGCTACCAAAGCTTTGTTTAACATATTTAAGCAGAACTTATACACCTGCACTACCGTACAAGAAAAGGATTTGTGCTTGTATTATTTCAAATTGCATAAAAGCTTTGAATTCATTTTTTTTTCCTTCTCCAGGTCAAGTTCCATCAAACCTTTCATATGGTTTAAGTTTTCTGAATTTTTGTCTGTTTGGAACATTTGGTATTTTAACCTTTGTCTTTTAATTCTAAATATCTTTTATAAAAAAAATCTATCCTAAGGAGTCTTTGGATGGGTCAGGGCTAGAAAACCCTTATGAAGCTTTTCCCAGAAGGACAATCAAAGAACAAAAATCACCATGATGGTAAAATTATTCTATTCTCATATACTGTATATGTGAAAACCACATGCTTTCCTGATGTGCGATTTGTTTCCTTGGATGATTGGAACGTTTGGATGTTTGTTTTTTGTTGTTTGTTTGTTTTTTTTAAATTCGCTTTCAACTGTGCCTCAAAAGCATGACAGACATGTTGACGATGGTTATCTGATCACAGACTGAACTGCACTGATTATCGCCTCAGGTCTCTGCTTTATGGTATCCAAAACCCTTTTCATATTTATTTTATGTACATTAGTCTCATAGAGCAAAAAAAAGTAAACGTCAGGCACTAAACATGTCTTCGACCGATTGACTAAATCTGGGGTTTAGACGGAAAACCCAGACCTTCATGACCTTTCCAAAGAACACAGAAGTAAAACGCTTACACGCAGCACTGATGTGCATAAAAATAACACAAATTATATAACTCATGCGGTTTGGGGTTAAACAAGGGGTCCGAAGCTTAAGGGGAAAGCTGATTGGTTCGGGATCTTCATATCCTGGTGCCTGGTTTAACCATTAGCACTTAAAGTGCAGAAAGGTGAAGGAGAACGTACTGCCAGTGGTCCAGACCGTGAGCCTCTGCATCACGCCGTCCTCAGTTTATCTCTTCCCGTCTCTTAGCTCTCTATTTTTGTTTCCATGTAGCTCGCTTTCTCAGTTTTCAGCAGAACAAATAATAACGTATGAAGGCATTAAAAGATGATGGGAAACACAGTAATGGTTTTGGATATTATATTATTTAGGATGAAGCAGATTTTATACAACTAGAATTCTGGACTCTCATTGATCAGAAGGTGTTGATGAATTTTCTATCATAGCAGCTCTGGCAGTATCATACCCGCCAATCACAGGTTTATATTAATAAACATGTTTTAATATGTTGTTGTTTCTTTAACGACATCTGTTGCATATCAAAAACTACACATAAATATATCTGTTTTTTATTTTTTTTAAAAAAGCTTGCATTTTTTGTTGGAGTCTCTAGTGTCATAAAATTATGGACAGAATTAATGGCCATCTTTTGCCTTTTTAGATCTATCGATCGATCTATCTATCTATCTATCGATCGATCGATCGATCTATCTATCTATCTATCTGTCTGTCTGACTGTCTGTCTGCCTGTTTGTCTGTCTAAATGTTTGTCCATTTAGCTCATTACAATTGTCATCTGGTTTTAGGAGAACCAGTGTTTTCAGTAACACACTTCAAAGTTCTGGAAGGATCTAAAGGATCAAGAGAGAGGTGTCGATCATCTACACAATCCATCTTTTAAAAAAATTAATTGAATTCAATATTTGTATAGCGCTGAACAACCGGTTTTATCTATTTATGTACTTTACTGTATGTTGTTAGCCTCAGCCTCAGCCTAGTTTATTACTCTCTCTCTCTCTCTTCTCCTGTAGGGGCATCAGTAGCAGAGGTCAGAGGTCACTGAGGGTTTGGATTTCCTAAGCACAGCACCCCCGTTGTTCCCAGTTGGGTCTCTTCCTTCAGGATCGTTCCCCCTCCTGCTCTCGCTCCGTTGGAAAAATATTAGTCTTCGTCCAAAACAGAGGAAGAGCAGGAGGAGGAGGAGGAGGGGGAGGGGGAGGGGGATCATGGGTGCTCTTTTTTCCCTGACCAATAGGATATTTTATTGAAATACTGCACTTTTTTTATAATTTTTTATATATATGGTTTAAACAAACAAGCAAACAGCATTGATCCACACACAGAGCTAAAGATTTGTGCTGAGGTGAGTGTTTACAGTACAGTATACTGAGTAGATAAATGTCCTGTAACAATAAATACAGTATGTTTTAAAAATGGTAGCGGTTGTGTATCTGTGGACCTGTTAATATAGTAAATATATAGTATAGTCATTTAAACATGATATGTTTTTTATTTTTTATGTTTGCTAGAAATATTCAGCTGAGCAAATGAAATATGGAATATTGTTTGCATCTGTAAAAACATAAATTAGGTATTTTTGATCCAAATCAAACATAATTCTAAAGCTTAATTTGCTTATAATTAGCTAAACGTGGTGTGCTAGGCGTAAAAAAATTCTCTCTCTCTCTCTCTCTTTCTTACACAGCAAATATCAATGCATTTACAGTAAATTTGCTTTTTTTAGCTGTATTTTAGCTTTTATGTATGTTCCAGAATATATTGCAACAAATATATACCTTTTATAGATTATAGGGTTAATGGGGTTACTATTATGGTCTAGAGTCTCATTCCAAGATGTATTCCCATCAAGGGTCTGAAAAATGAAACAAATGCAGAAGTGCCAAAAATGTACATTTCCTCATGTGACCACTAGGACCTGACTACCAAAAGTGAGTCAATTGCCAAAGACCGTTGTTAAAACGTCCAACTTACTCACTCATCGTCACTTTGTTCTGTAGAGGGTCATAGGCATCCTGGAGGCTATCCCGGGAAACTTATGTATGGGGACACCCTGTACGGGGTGCCAATCCATCACAGGGCACAAACACATACACACTCACACACTATGGGCAATTTGGGAACACCAATTAGTCTAATCTGCCTTTTTTTTGGAGTGTGAAGAACTTCCTGCGTTGACCTTCAAAAACTGCTCTTCAGGAAAAACCTATTTGTGATGTCACAGAGTGCTCTTATTACAGTCTATAATTTCGTCAGTGTTACTGGGGAGCAGAACAAAGTGCTTACTGAAGATAATTGAGTGACTGTTATTGGTTATACCACCATTATAGATACCGTAGAGGGTCATGTGTAAACTAGGATGGAGTTTGGGTTGGCTTTGGCTTGTGTACGAGATCCAAAACCTCCTCTTAACGGTATGAGGAGAGATTAAGGTGAGTGGTGAGGAGATGTTGAGATAATGGAATGCACTCTGCAACCACCATAAGATTGTAGTTAAGCAGATAAGATTAGAGCGGTGGTCTATAGTGTTAATTATATTCTACACACTCTTACCTTGCTTTTTTTATGGTTGGTGGTGAACGGTTTCTCAACTCAGCAAACAACTATACACACCATCATGTCAATGTGATTGCTGTACTGAGAAGGAACCACCGCCTAAATAAAACACACTCACTGGTGGTCCTTCATAGGGGGTCTGACAAACTGTACATGGCAACCGTGAGAAATCACGCACACACACACCGATCTGTACGGTTGGACGGACCTGACGAAATGGATTTATCAAAAAGAAATATTAACACGCGAGTGTGTAAAAGAGCGAATCTGTCCGGCGTCATGTCTCAACACCTGCCGATTAGATCATTTATTTTTATACATCCAAAAGGAAAGAATATGTATTCATGTGTCTGCGCAGGGGTACGTCTGCGTGAGTATTTACGTGTGTCTCGTTCTCCCACGCCGCACTCCTCTTTATAAACATGTCGGTTGGGCTGACAGCATGACGGCCCGGGGGCCAGGGTTTTCTGGGATGCAGCACTCATAAAAAATCACTTCTAATTTATTTCCCCCCAAATTGGAAAGTGCACGCTCACACCTGACTAAATCATCACGCGTCAAGGGGAGACAACCCCCCACGGCACGCGGCCGAAACCTGAGGCAGAGAAAAGACGCGGCCACGCCACGCTCTCCCTGATGGATTCTGCAGATGTGCGCGGGCCCCCGTCTCTCCGTCTGGCCCCCACAATTCAGAGGGGCTTCATCAAATTTGTCATTTTGTTCATTTTTTCCTTCCTTCCTCACCCGCATTCTTTTTATTTATATTTCACACACACACACACATATTCTCCCTGATTCTGTCTCACATTCCCTCTCACTCCCCTCACAGCTGTTTCTCTGTCCTCTTCTCCACGCTCTAATCCTCGTTCATCCTCAGAGATATATTTACTGTATGTTCATGTGTGTCTGTGTGTGTGTGTGTGTGTGTCTCGGTCTCTCTGTCTGTTTGTCTGTCTATCACTGGGCTTGTATCTCTTTTTTCTATTACACAATTAAATGCTGTATCACTATTCCTATCCGTCACCACCTCTTGTACTCCGTCTCCCACCCGCTCTCTCGATCGTCATTCCTGCATGTCAGACTTTCAGCTCGTAATGTGTAAGCCACATGTTATTATCCCACATTAGACACAGCTATCATAAACTTGACAAACACTAAACAAACAGCACAGGTGGTCCGCTGAGGTTTGAGGGTTGGAATCTGATGCGCGATGGTGGGGGAGGTCGATCCAGGAGCCAAAGGGGTCGAAGGGCAATTGGCTGGAAAGGCCCAAACTCTCCTACCCAATGGAATACACCAGTGGAAAGCAGACACCAGGGCAATACATCAAGTACTTCTCTAATCTAATAAGTCGGTTGCTACTGAACTTGTAAAGCGATGTAGTAAAAATCTTCCTCCCCTTACATACTCATCCAAAGTTCTTCCTGGTTTACAGTTCAATCCAATCACTTTTTTTAAAATAAGAGATTTAGATGTATTAATCTGGATTACTGCGACCCCAATCTCAACTAACATCCCTTAATGTGTCTAACTAGAAAAAAAAAACACTTCATTTAAGGACAATACAAAGATGGAAATAGTTAGAGCCCAGCCAAAGTATTTATTATGCCTTTTTTTGCCCTTTTTCAAGTGAAGCAACACTCAAACCCACCATGAATAAATTTCTCACACAATAGAAGGTCAACTCGCAGAGTGGGAACGGACACTGGATGAGAAAGACACACATTTGTTTCTGGTAGCGGTTACTTTGGCTTCAGTCTGATTTTATCTAGGTGACCTCTAGCCTGTGAATTCATGAGCCTCTCTTTTTGTGAGCCAAGAAGAAGACGGGAATTGAGTCTCTCTGGTCTGTAAAGAAATACGGAAGGGTTCTGACTTTTGCCTTGCTGTTTTCTTTCTGTTGCTTCATGTGCAGTTTGGAGTGGTGAAATATTCCAGGGTTTTCATGTGCCTGCTAGGATTTGCTTGTTAAGAATGTCAGCACATCTGTCAACAAATAAAGTGTCATCGCTTTATCCTGTGTACAGGGTCGCGGGGAGTCTATCCAAGGAGACTTAGGGCACGAGGCAGGGTACACCCTGGATGGAGTGCCAATCCATTGCAGGGCACACACACACATATACACACATGCTCATTTACACACTATGGGCAATTTGAGAACGTAAATTTGCCTAATGTGCATGTCGTTGGACTGTGGGAGGAAACCGGAGTACCTGGGGGAAACCCACCAAGCATGAGAAGAACATGCAAAATTCCAAACAGACCCAAGGCAGGAATAAAACCCAGACCCTGGAGGTGCAAGGCAACAATGCTAACTACTAAGCCACCATGCCGCCCTGGTAGGTGATTTAGTCTAATTTGATTAAACTGATGAGATGAAGGGATGGATAAGATGTATTAGACATTAATGAAATATGAAATATCAAAAGCAGCAATAGCAAATTCATTACCATTTTGTGTTGATGTCATTGGACGGCAATATATCCATCTTAAACACTCTCCACTACAATTAAAAAAAAGGACGCCACAACAACAATGGTCTATGGCACAACACTCTCTCCCAGCCCTCTATGCATCAACATAATAATCCAGGTACAAAAGAAATTGCTGAACTGATTTTTAATGAAGAGGTTCAGCAATGTAGCTGAGTTAGCAACTTTGTTTGTTGTGGCTGTAACCACAACCAATAAGTCCATCAGGCATTCATGCTAGAACGACCGCAAACTCTGATATTTACTGCCATGCCTGCAGTTGTGGAAGAGACACATCAAGGGGTGCTGGGTGAAAAATATGCACTCCAGACTTGTACAAACAACCCAGCACAGAGTGCGAGACCAATTTACGCCAATGAGAGTGGGTGAGTATGATGGAGGGAAGTGGAAAACGGAGAAAGAGGCTGCAGAGACACAGCGACCACATCAGAGACAAAGTGTGAGGGACATGGGGGGAAAAAAAAGTTCAACAGTGAACAAAGGCTAGAGAAGAGGAGTCCATGCTGTTTCAGTGTCCTAGAACAGCAGGGACAAGCAAGATCGTCAGAGGTCAAAGGTTAGTCAGGGTTATACCGGCAGCATGGGGCATGAGGACTTGCTCTCCTTGCATGGTTAATCTTTCCAGATGTTTCTCCATATACGTTACTGACTACTGAGGTGTTCAGGCTCACTGAATACAACTCAAGCTTTAATTCTCACACAAGAAGCTACTTTTGTAGAATACCAGAGTTAATATGAAGTACATACAAGCTTTAAGAAAATGCCATTAAAACAGCTGCGTGCCAAGGACTAAATCAGGTTCCTGTGAGACAATCAGGACAAAAGTAAGCACAAGACCAGGGTTACTAAACTAGTGAGTTGGGGTCGTGACAGGAACTCACAATCCTCTCCTTTCACATTCAGTTTAACCATGTTTAAATGAGAATGTATGTGCTATTTTAGGTTGGGTTGTTGTTTTTTTCTTTCTATCCAGACATGCAACAATAGTGTAGGAGTTCTCCATCTATCTACAGCTGCTAGTTCCTTCAAACACGTCAAGAAACAAAAACCTATATTTACAAGACTTGCTTAAAAATCCAAAACATCCATTGTTTAGTTGTTGCCAAAAAAAAAATTGGACCTGACCATGACTGTCCACATGTTGACAGCACAGTATGTCATCTACATTAAAATACAATTCACTAAATTCCAACAGATTTGGTGGATAATACTGTGAACCCTGGAGACAACTGTTGGACCGTGGATGTTTTTGTGGTCTACAAAGTACTTCAGTAAAGCATGTGCACACCACAAATATAGTGGTTTGGTGTCCATCAGAGTGTTAGGAACCTTCCTTCATAGCTCCTGAGTGGCAAAACCATCCAAAGTTTGTGCTAAATCCTTGTCGTTGTAATGATGCAACAGCTATAACAGGTGCGATTCTATTCCGGGATTGATACCTGCAGTGTGATACACTGCTACAATGTAAACCCATGGAAATGGTAATGCCTCAATGGAAATTGTGCAAAATAAGGAAGCTAGGGTCATGATTGCACCATGAACTTACTCACTAAGAGAACGACAAGGGGCATCAAGGTCAAAGCAGGACTTTTGATTGTGCAGAATAACAGAACACAGTTCTGAGAGTAAAATCTTACTTTATTTCTCTATATAATCCCCTGCTACTCTAATTCACCTATCCCAGTATTTCACTAGTGCTTGGACACTATCAAGGTAGAAAGTTTTGTCAGCATGCCAGAGCCATGATCGGACTGCCTTCTTCAAGTCTGAAATGCTGGCCTCCCAGGAATTCCTTCAGTGGCCCAAACACATGGAAATGGTTTGGAGTGACGTCAGGGCGGTACAAGGGATGTGGCAATAACTCCCAGCCAAGTTTCTGTAATGTGCAAGTGAAGTGGTGTGATGCATCTCTTTATTCTGCAAGTTGGCGACAAGTTATCTGTCGATTTTCAAGGATCAGGCTTTTTATTCACTGAATGTTTACAGGTTCAAAGAGAGGCTAAGAGTCTCTCATCGTACTGTGTTTAAAGTTTTATGTGAATGTCAATCAGTTTCATGCCTTCATTTACTAGAAATTTTATCACATCCCAGTTTGACTTAAATTTCTTTTATTTAAGGGCTCTCTCTGTTGAACCCTGCTACAGAGACATTCCCTTTCAGAGAAGGTTCTAGAGGACCACGAAATGTTAACTATCCAAGAAACGCTTTAAAAAGAGTGTATTTTTTTAGTGTGTTTTACTTTGTCTTTCACATACTCTATCCATCCATCCATCTCTCCATCTTGGAACCTCTGTAGTCCAACTAGAGACTGTGGAGGCCAATGGTGACAATTATATTTACTCAACATTCACACATGCATTCACACACTATGGGAAATTTGGGAACGCCAACTAGCCTAATCTGCATGTCTCTAGACTGTGGGAGGAAATCGGAGTACCCGGAGGAAACCCACCAAGTATGGGGAGAATATGCAAACTCCATGTAGACAATCAAACCCGGACCCTGGAGGTGCAAGGCCACAGTGCTAACCACGAAGCCTCCGTGCCGCACATATACTGTATATTTTAAATAAAGAACCCGCCGGTGTGGTCGAATCTTTCTTCGTCTACCCCAATGGTGTTTCTCAAAATAGATTTCAACCGAACAACTCAGACAACCACTAAACCTCAGGACACCGAGTGTGGGTTTTGGATGTGACTCATTAAGATATCTGCATATTCTAAATATTAATAGGACACAGGAGTATTCATTTATATCTCTATTTTTGCTGGGAATGAATAGCATACCGAGTGTTTAAGAAACATATACAGGCCTGCTTCAGTCCTGCAATGAGGAGTAACAAGATTTAGAGCCTCAGTTCGTGCTCTCTTTATTATTTCAGATGTAAAAAATGATTTTAGGTGTCAAGATAAGATTAATTTTGATGAACAAATTCAATTTGGATTGAAGCATCCAGTCAGTAAGCTGGGAAGCACTAAAAGAAATCGACAGACAAATAGCGCGGCTGCCAAAGGGTTCAAGCGGGTTATCGCTACCGCCGATAAGACAAGCAAACCATGGTGCGGGAGACAAACAAGTGAAGTGAACAAGGTGATTAATCACACATCAATTAAAACCCAATCGCTTCCCAGTGTATGCTTAAATAAACTTGTCAGTTTATTAAGTACGCAGTGATTAGCTACACTCGTTGGCCGATTTATCAGATACTCCTACTAGTTGTAGGGCTACAATTACTCACTATCCCATCTGTTGCTATGTACTATGTGTCACCCCGCCTCCCCCTCTACCCCATCCATCAATAAGAGAGACCACCGTAGGACCACTGCTAACCAGATGTTAGACCTAACCCGGCGCAGCAGTGACACTCACATGCTAGTGTGTACACTGGTGGTACAAGTGCATTAGGCACAGCAGAGTTGCTGAGCTTTTTAAACACTGTATTCATGTGTGTGTGAGTGTGAGAACGTGTGTGTCCCGTAAGCCTGGTGGTGTGCGGTGGGGAAACTCGATCCGTCCCGAAACAACACGCAGCACCGCTTCAAAGCTTGTTTGTGTTTTTACAGCTTGTCCAGCTGCTCTGGACGGATAAACACACCTGAGGGAACCGGACTGCTCCAAACACCATCAACACCGTCATCAGGGCTCCTGCTGAGCTCAAACAGGAGGGGGGGAATGGGTCAGAGAGAGAGAGAGAGAGAGAGAGAGCAGACAGAAAAACAATCAATATGCAAACAAGAGACTTAATACAAAGAACAATGTTTGCTAGACGTTGATTCTAGATTTCAATCAAAGTTTAGACGGACAACCTTTGTGGACAGCTGACTTTTTCATGGAAATCCTTTCAGGTTTGCTGCTGTTAACAAGATAGTGGTATTACTACAGATAAAAATATTAATAAATTATCATTAATATGGCTTATTATTAATACGCTCATTAGCTAGCGTACTAGTGTGCATATAAAATCATCACCATTTATATACACAGTTGTACCTCGGGATACAAACTCCCTGCCTTAAGAATTTTCTCCTTAAGAGCTGAAATTTTGCAAGAAATTTGCCTTTGCATATGAAGCATTTTCGGCATATGAAAGCCAAACTGAGCTGCGCGTACGTCCAGGAGCCGTTCCAAACTTGTTTGTGTCAGTGAAAAGCCAAGTGAAGAGAGTTTACATATTTTCTGTGGGGTTTTTTTTTGTTTTTTTTTGCATGGCTGAAACGGATTATCTGCATTTACATTATTTCCTATGGGAAAATGCATTTCACAATACGAAATTTTACCTTAAGAACTCGCCTCCGGAACGGATTAAATTCATAGGTCAAGAATATATATATGTGTGTATATGAATATATATATATATGTGAATATATATATATGTGTGTGTGTGTGTGTGTGTGTGTGTTTTTATATAATACTATCAAATTAACCAATCTTAGCTAACTGTCCAGCTTTAACAGGGAATGTTTTAAATTGTTTATAACAATTGTTGATTGTAATTTAATTAATTTTAACATTTATAAATTATAATTATAATAAACCAAAAATCCTTTCATGTAAGCCCATGCTAGGCTAGCATTAATAAAATAATAATAATAATAATAATAATAATAATAATAATAATAATAATAATAACATCCATAAACTTTCATGATTCAATGTTT
>JAOTRS010000031.1:13819418-13831581 GCA_028565755.1 Dinotopterus cunningtoni
AAAATGTGCTTTGAAGTTTTCGGCACTGGATAGATCCTTAGACTGGTTTACTAGGTTACTAACTAAGTCCCATCAGTCACTTGGGAACATTTTTTTTTTTTAATAATGCAAATAGCTAAAATGCTGTGTTTTAAAGGGTACATAAAAAAATGCACCACTGATCACCTGAAACGTTTCAATGCCTATAGCTTTAAATACTCCAGAACGCATCCTTTTAAGGAAGTGCATTTTTCTAACCAATCAAAACAGTGGCCAAAAACACACCCACATTTGGGACCTTATAATTATCATTTCCCACCAGGCTTTTCTCACCTTTTGTTCTTATTTACAAAAAAAAAAAAAAGGAAGAAACATATACGTAAGAGTTTTAATTCACAATTTAATTCATACTTTAATTCATTAGTTTAGAAAATTTACCTCAAAACTAAGGACTGAAGAATGATAGTTTAACTGCTAAAACCCTTCTTAAGAGCTCAAGAAGGCTATATGACCTGGTAGTGGTTAGCGGCTAACTGCTAGCTAAGCTTTGTTTATGGTAGGTCTTAAAAATGGCGACCCAGAGAAGGGCAGAGCTGGGTGGAGTTGAGTATGGAGTATTGAGCACTCAGCACTGAGCCAGGGCAGGATCTCTTCTCATGTGAGGTCACAACTGGGGGAAAATCCGGTTTGCTTGTTTAAAGCCCGGCCAACGCAAAAACTGAAAAAAGTACAAACAGCAGAAAATGTTATTTCTTCTTCAAAATGTGTTTGTTTGTACACTCACAGTGGAGACCCATTCGAATGACTAAAAATGACTAAAATGTGATTTTTTTTTTAATAGGTGCCCTTTAAAAGAAATCCATATAACAGCTTTCAATTGTCAAAGAATGAAGTACTTATGAGTAATCCCGCAAAAAACAAATTGCCTCTGCTGATACAATCTAAACAAATTTACATGCTGCCTGGGATTTCATTCAGATCGCTCTAAAACAAAACTGTTCTGCTGTTTTGTTGTAAAAAAACAACATACTGTATATTCTTCATATTCATATTTTCATGGATGAAACGAGGCTCAGAGTGACGCAGTCGCACGTCAGAGTGGTCGAGGGCTCAGACACGAGGTGAACTCGCCACGTACAAGGAGCTTCTTTCAGCTCGCGGCGTTCTGTCTGTCAGCAGTCCAGCATTGAGGAGTGCAGGAGTAACATGATGTTATATCATAAGGGTGACGAGCTACGTTTATTTCTGTATAAAAGAACGACATGTGAATTCCTGACACGTTTAATAAATTATTCTGAGATATAAATGATTATCGCTCCTTCTCCTTCTTCGATCACTGCACTTGTCCTCCTGTACTCCCTCGTCTCTCTCTATTCATTTTAAGTGAAGAATAAAACACACGGAGGCATGCTGTTATAGGAAAGCGAGGTGAAGCAGAGTCACCGAGACCGTCCTGAGGTTCATTATTTTCCTGGAACTTCCTGTAGTGTCCTGTAGTGAGTGATTACAGAAGATGTCAAACATTTTTTATTCGTTTATTTGTTTGAGCAAAAGAGAAGAGAGGCTGCTGAATTTTTCTTTAGGTCAGCATTAAGGGACGTCAGGTGTTCAGATATGTTTTTAATGAACAGGTGTATTAGAGCTCCTTCGAGTCACACTTGGAGGCGTCTGAGAGACGGATGAAGGACTTCACCTCTTTAATGAGACCCGTGGTGCGCTCTGAGAGTTTGGGCATTAGAGAGTGCTGAGAGATGTACTGACATTCAAAGAAAGGCGAGAAAGAAAGAGAGAGAGAGAGAGAGAGATTCAGAGATCATTCAGTACTTAATTAGGGTGAGTGAGAGAGAGAGAGAGAGAGAGAGAGAGACTTTCAGAGATCATTTAGGTCTTAATGAGAAAGAGAGAGAGTGGGGTTGAAAAGACATACCGACTCTCAGAGACTTTATTTAGAGACAGGACTCGAGAGAGAGCGAGCGAGAGAGAGAGAGAGACATCTCTTACTCTAATCTCTATCTTAGTGAAATTTCATTAAAACAGAAAAGGTCAGAGAGAGAAGAGTTTCGTAGAGTCGGTCACTCACTGTCTTGTTTCCCCTCACCACACACACACACACACACACACACACACACATACACACAGTGGTGAATGTCCTCTGCTGTAATGCTGTTTAAAAAATCTTCCTAAAGTAGACGTGTGAGTGTGAACAGTGTCACTAACAGCCAAGGCGTTAAACTTCAAGCCTTGTTCCCTGAAGCTGTTCTTCATTTCAGAACTTTCTCAGCACCGGTACTGATGTCGATATGTTCAGGGTCTGACAGTGAGCATGATGTGGCGTACAAGGTCAACAATAATCATAAAAAATAAATAAGCATCCAAACAAACCTGAACATGACATTTTAATTGATCGTAATAATGATGTAGTAAGTAAACGTAGTAGTGTGTAGTATGTACTATACACTGCCAGGCCAAAATAAACACACCGATGCAAGAAATACTATACGAGATATAACGTCATGTTGAATTTCTCTTAATGCATCACTGTAATTATCATAAAGCATCAACTAACATCAGCTCTAAGCCACGTCTTTGTCGTTACGTGTAAACAGGCTGACAGAAGAGACGCTTCAGAGCGTTCTAATGGAGATGATGTCGCACGCCTGGATTAGCTTTAGCCGGATCTTTTTTTTGGTTAGTCGCTGACTAGACAACCAGACTACTCTGGCTAGATCACTCCCAGTTCTCATCTTCACATTCTTGCTGAGAGTACACAGTGAAACAGCTTGAGCTAAACTACAGAGCACACACATATACACACACACACACACACACACCCCTCCACTTTGCCTGTCCCTCCATTGTTGTGTTAAGCCGTGTGTCCAGAGTGAACAGGTAGGATCTGCTGTTGTTAAGTCTCCAAAGACTTTGACCACACACACACACACACACACACACACGCACACACACATTATGCATTTTAAATGTTACAAGACTCAGAATTCTCTTAAAATGTACTTTTTTGACATCTTTCATTACAAACTCTTACCGTAGGATTTTCTATGAATTCTCAAGACTTGTCAAGAACTGCTAAGATTTCCCAATAACCTTCTACAATTTCTCAAGACTTGACATGAACCATACAGTATGAAAAGCAACCCATTTTCACAGTGTCAGCTCACCTGTTACACCGACTTGGATCACCCTGATTTGGATTCCTGCTTATGAACATCCTTCTTATTAACATTTTAAATACAGATGGTGTTAAAGTAAATTCCTTTATCTCAGCATAGCTAGGGGAAAATAAGCACTTAGGGAAGATCTATGGCCGAGCTTCAGATCGCTTAATACTGTAGTTTAGGCACACAACACTGTTGGTGAAAATAAAGCATTCTACCTCCCTACAACGTGCACTCCATGTCACTTTGAAATGGAGACACTCGGACTAATTAGCCAGCGCTAAATTGGTTGGGAATCATCGTTCCATCTTTAAATACGGCCAGTGTCGCCATTTGATCATGAGTGCACATGTGGTGTTTGTAGTAAAACCATAGCAGTTATTAGCCTTATTCTTGACTAATCATGAGCTGAAATTGTGACAGATATAAGTTGAGTCTGTTGAGACCCTAGGCAATTGTACAGGACCCCTAGCATTCATCACCATTATCTTATAATAATTAAATGTTTTTCAGCCCTAAGAGGCCCCATACTGGCCTGGACCCACGAGCATGATAAAGGAATGTTTATAATTAAATACTGGCAAATTGTATACATTTTTATGCTCTATGATTTATTCCCCAAAAGTATGAAGGACCTCCACGTCATGAAGATACATCACGATTTATTTACTAATAAATTACACACTGCTGAAATGTTTTTTAGTCAGTGACTACATTTCAGATTTCCCGGTATGCTCATGAACGATGAACTTCCTGATCTGCCCATATCCTAGGGGAAGAGAGGTGAACCTGAAACTTTTGGAATGGGAATGGCCCTCATGCTGCCACGACTGAAATATTGTTAAAAATCTTTCGGTTAGACCTTTAACATACTGAACAAGCGTCCGGCGGTGATGGTTGGCTGAAAAGCCAAGGAGAGAAAGATTTAGATAGCAGGGTGTACAAACTTTTGCACACACCACAATGTTTAAATGTCATTAGAAAGGAAGCAACTTTAACTATAATCTTTACAAAGCATTCTTGTGTTTACTTCTTTTTACATCAAAAACAAAATAAGCATATAACATGGCCAGGGGTGCCGAAACTAATAGCATTTTTTTTCCAGTGCAGAAAAATCAATTCTTGTGCTGCTCTTTAAAATAGACTTTTAAAAGAATAATTAAGATTCCAGCCATGATCTTAATATAAGTCTTGAGGTCAGTACATCAAACAAATGCAGAGTAAACTTCAGTGAAGTGCTCCCCCTGGTGGTATAAAGTGAAAAGTGCAGCCTGCTCTGTGTAAGAGTGGCCACATTAATGATAGAACAGTGTTGCAGGGATTAGCAATCTAATCCAGTTCATTAAAGGAAAAGAATCAACTTGGAGTGTTAGGAGGAACTCTTTTTCATCACATTATGTTGATGTTGATTATTTTCCTTTAACAACACACCCTCAAGTGTTTTAACCCTTGCACATTTACGCACATTTGCACAGTTACACACCTCTGGCACTTTGCAAAGTGTTCTGCTTGTGACTGGTCATTGTTCATTTATCACACAAATGAGGTCCAACTGCATTTAGTTGTAACTTCTCCTGCAGAACCCATACACTTAACATCTGATACACTTCTATTTCTTATAACTTATACAGCTAAAGTTTTCTAAATTTGTATAATGTTCTCTTATTTCATATTTTATTTTGTTTTTTTAATTTAGGGCACTGGCAGTCATATAAGCATTTCACTGCATATCATACTGTGTATTATTGTCACAAATAAACAATGCTGTGACAAATAAAATGTTATCTTTTTTATTTATTTACAGTTGAATCACATCTTTATGTACACTCATCATGAACATGAATTTCATGATAATATTCTGCTTGCAGTGCTTAAACAAACATCTGTTTAAAAAAAAGTAGAAGGTTTAATTTATTTATGGTTTTCTGAAATTAACACGGGGTCAAAATTAAACATACATCAAGCCTAATATTTGGCTGAAAGTCCCATAGCACGTTTCACCTTTAGCTGTAGACTAAGACCAACAATCTTCTGGAGGAATTCTGATCAGATATTTTGTTTTACCATAATTGTTAGTGTTCAAATAAATTTGTTGGTTTCCTGGCATCACATTTTCTATAGGGTTAGGCCTCCCAAGAGCTTAGAGTCAGACTGCTTTATCCATTTCACAACCAGCCTTGATGTGTGTTCAAGACAAGTCAAGTAGGCTTTTATTGTCATTTTAACCAAATGTAGTTCAGTACAGTAAAGTTCCTCCAGTAGGGGGTGCTACATACAACAGACTACATACTACATAACACCATAAATTAACAAAATTAGCAAAGTTCATATCAAAACACTCAGTTATGTCCACGTTTCAACCATATGGTTGATTATTTGAGGTTTTGCTAGAGAATTCTGATGTGGTCCTCCCTGTCCACTTTGTGGAATGTTCCACTGGCTGCAAAACAGCCTCAGAGCACGTTGCTACCATCACCACCATCAGTAATGTTGACATTGAACTCATATGGTTCTCCTTTAATCCTCCAAACTTGCCTCTGGTTATAACTTTGTCCATGCAGTCAGCTGCAAACTTTAGTCGAGCTTGAAGGTATGGATTTTTTGGACTGAAGCCTTAAATTTCAGTCCATGGCAATGGAACATTTGGCTTGGGTTGTTCCTGACCATCAGAACTACTTTCCTTTTAACTTTGCTTGACAGTTAAGAGATTTCTGACACTGGAGATTACCTTGGCATAGCAGCTCTACCTCACAATAGCTTGTAATTAATGTAAAATATTTTGAACCGATCTTGGAATCTGCAGGTGTTTAGAAGTCAGTCTGGGAGACGTTCCTGATTTGTGTAAATTTACCATCCTCTTTCTCAGATCTGCACTGATCTCCTTGGACTTTCCAACTGTACTGTGTGTCAGAAAATCCATTTTTATGTTGCACAGAGAATTACAAGCTGGAGTCCATCACCACCACTAGGAAGAAGATCTTGAGCTTGGCAAATGAAAAGACAGTTCTACTGTTGGAATTAATAATCTACAGACTGAATTAATAATATAAGTGGAGGTAGGTATGATTTAGTTCCTATGATGATATCAGAAAACCCCAAATTATAATTGAATAGCAATTTGGCTTTTTTGCCTATTAAAGATGTATGCAGTGCAATCGTTTTGCCAAAACCAGTTCAAAGAAATTATTAAAAGGCCAACATTGTCATTGGCAAGAATATAGATTGGATATGGATATCCATATTATATATTAAGCTGGATACAGATAGGCTAAAATGTAAATATGTGAAGTTCCACATCAGTCTCAACACGACATCCCTTGAAACTCGTTCTATTCTGGACGCCGACGATATACAGAAAAAACCTTCATACAGTAAAATAAGCATAAACTCACACCACATGCTTGTAGCAGCTGAAATTCTTTGCCACTGTGTGCCAGTGTGACACAAGAGGGGAGAAATTTGACACGAGTTCCATCACCGTGACGACAGTCAGTTTTCACCAGTTTTCACCAGTTGTCATGGTTACATGGTAAGGCATCAATTAAGGCACAGATCGCATCCTTATGCTCGAGACTGAAATGGGATGGGAATTAAGCCCCGGGAGGTCGGTCTGATTCTGACATTTCTCCAGGTGCCATGCTGTGAGCTCACAGCTGCTGAAATCACACGCTGTATTGGAAATTAAGTAACCGATTAAAATGGGTTCCTTCGAGTCTTCACCACTAGTGTGTTTCTGACATTTTCCAAACATTTGTTATATTAGCGGCACTAAATCCAGACTACAGAACATCATTGAAAATCAATTTCAGAGAAGCTGAACTACTGAATACTTTAATTAAAGAGAAAGTGCTGAGCTATTTGCTAAAAGAAAACATGGGGTTAAAGGTGAGGTCAGTTATTGTTTTTATATTTTTACGTCAGACCCCTTGCTGTATAGTATTTGGTAAGGATCTCGGTAAAATACCTGCCAGGCGGAGAAACTCCAGTCTCAATTATACCCCAGGCTTGAGTAAAAGCTGAAACTGATGTCAAACACCAACAATCAGCCAATCAGGACAAAGCCTGTTGAGTCACATCAGGTGTTTTTGGCGCTTGGCTTTGGAAGGAACATTGAAGCATTTGAGGTTGTGGATAAATTTGAGGTTATACTGTACAAAACACTGTACTTTCTAGGACTCAAGATGATGAAACACTTTATTTGTAAAAAATTACAGAAACCATTTTCTCTTATATTTAGCACTCAGGTAACATGTTACAGTGCAAAATGTTTCCCAATGTTTAGAATTTTCACCTAAAAACAACACGCTGTACTTTTTATCTAATTATAGTTTTATGTATTGTTGTGGAATGTCCATGGAACAAGTTGTTTCTGTTCTCACTCATGCTATAGCAGCTACAAAGAGTCTTTCCCTTCCCCTGATCCGCCTGTCCTTATGGCCTCCTTCTTATGAGTTATGACTTATGAGTCCTCCTTTTATAATCAACAAGTCTTTGTAACTCTGTGTTCAATCAAGAAGTCTTTAGAAGTCTTCGGATTTAAACAATTCTTCTCAAGTCAACATAAGTTATTGTGTTCAATCAATGAGACTTATTCAGATGTGCTCACAACTTCATTCCTCATAAGCGCGTTTAAAAAAATCTACAGCACCATTTTGGTTCAGTAGTTTTTATTTGATGCGTGCATAAACTAACACACAAACATCATGATGTGTTCTATTACTCTTCTTATGTCTCCCAAAATAATTTTTTACAAATATCTTCAACGCACAGACACGGCAACTTTACAGTTTTATTATATGTATAGATTACATAGATGTAGGAAGACTTACAAAAATTTGTTACTTGACAACCAAGATTTACAAAGACTTAAGAAGACTTCAGTGTCTGAGCTAGTTAATGGTCTTGAAGACAAATCCCCACTTCCAGGCTCCAACATCTAGTAAAAAGCCTTCTCAGAAGAGTGGAGGATATAATAGCAAAAGGGGAATAAATCTGGAATTGGATGTTCAACCAGCATCAAATTTGGATGTGATGATCCATCTATCCATCTAGGAACTGCTGCAGCCCAACTAGGAATGTGGAGGCCAACTGTGATTACCATTGTATTTATTCCCATTTTTACAACAATGGTAGGACCCCCGCTCAACATTTATACACTCTCATTCACACACTACAGGTATTTTGGGAATGGCAATTAGCCTAATCTGCATGTCTTTGGACTATGGAAGGAAACTGGAGTACCTGGAGGAAACCCAGCAAGCATGGGGAGAACATGCAAACTCCATGCATTCAGACCCCGAGAAGGGAAGTGAACCCAGACCCAGAGCAGCAGTGCACACCACTAAGCCACTAATGTGATGATCAGGTGTCCACAACCCTTTTGGCTTAGGTGGATAAACACTTTAGGATGTGATGTTGAGGTAAGAGCAAATCGATTTCCCCACACCACTCTGCTTATTTACATAGCATGTATTAACAACTTCGAGTTGACCAAAGTGCTTCAAATAACAAATAAAAAAGACAAACAATAAAACAGAAAAATATGAAATCAATACAAGCTGTTAAAATAAAAATGGACACACAAAATTAAGAAGTCAAGAAAAAAACGGATGGACATTAAAACAGAAAGCATAAAACAGAATATTAAGAATATAGATCAACATAGGATGAAACATAGGATATGAAGGATCCTATGTTTAAATTTGGATTTAAAAGAGGTCAGATCTGCAACAAGTCGAATTTCAAGTAGTAATGAATTTCATAGTTTTGGGAGCCACTACAGCAAATGCTCGATCGCCTAACCGTTTGCATCTCAATCCTGGCACTTCCAAAAGAAGTTGACCAGATGACCAGGGTTACGAGGTATTAAGATATCTGTTAAATAAGACGGGGTCAGGCCATGCAGGGCTTTAAAAACAAACATCAATAATTTAAAATCGATTCCATAATGTACTGGAAACCAGTGGAGAGAATAAAGGATGGAAGTTATACATACACTCACACACTCTGGGTAACTTGGGAACGCCAGTTAGCATAATCTGCATGTCTTTGGTCTGCGGGAGGAAAACCGGGGAAACCCACCAAGCACGGGGAGAACACAAAAACTCCATGCACACAGACTTCGAGGTGGGAATCGAACGCCCACCCTGGATGTGTGCTGACCACTAAGCCGCTGTGCTGACTATAGAGTACAGCAGTGCATTACAATGCCTGGGATATCCGGAAGCGGAAATGTTTAACTGATGGTACGTATAGTTAGTAACCTTGTAACGCAGTGTAAGGATCTATCCTATATAAGGATGGAAACTTCAAAGCACTTTTGTAAGTCACTCTGGACAAGACCGTCCGCCAAATGCCTCAGTGTAAGCTTTCAACAATCAATCTTATTTTTATTTATTTATTTATTTCCTTTAAAACTACCAAGCAGTCACATTACATCATATTAATCCTTGGCATGGCTGGTTGTTGCTATGGCAGCAAATACGCAAGGAACGTACAGTGGACTATGGCGCACGTGGGATTTTTGCTTTGCTTAGAAAATTAAATATCATCTTAAAAACTAGTTTTGTTTATGGAAGTCCTTTCCACAGCTGATGATGATGATGATGATGATGACGATGATGCTGATGATAAAGATGGATCTCCGGCAATCTGGAAGGACGTCACACATAGCAAGCAAGCAAGCATCAAGCTGCAATCTGACTGCAGCCTACAGGATGAGGAGAACACACACACACACACGCACGCACGCACGCGCGCGGCCCTCCTCCTCCTCTTCTTCCTCCTCCTCCTCCTCCTGCTCGCGTTTTCAGCACCACGGAGAAGTGAACAGCGCCCGATCACCGGCGGATACGGAATACGCGCTAATTAGAGGAAATTAACGGGATGACGCGCTCTGTTTTGGCGCGTTTAAGTTCCTCCTAAGATTTATGTAGGTGCATGATGATGATGATGATGATGAAGATAACGGATGCTTTATTTTTTTCACGCCCCAATCCACCGCGCAACCGGATCGTTACACGGGGCTCGACAGCATCACCGTGAGAGCCCCTACTGCGGTCTTCTCCTTCTCCGTCTTCTTCTTTTTCTTCTTCTTCTGCTGCTGCTTCACCGCCATCAGAGGAGATGAAACCGGCCGAGGCTGCAGGTCTGAAGCTCAGAACCGCCAGAGCAGCGCCTCGTGCCGCGGTCTCCCGTTAGTGACATGAAAACGCGGACTAGGAAAAAAAAAGGAAGAGGGCTTAAGATACAAAAAGGGGGGACACCTTTTTTTTTTCTTCCCCCCCAGTGCACCAAAATACACCTTCAGAGATCAGTGATGTGCATTGTCATGTTTTGTTTTTGTTTTTAAGCAGGCTTTAGATTACAGACTAGGATGATTTGCACCGGTTGGATTTTGTAAAGGCTGTGAATTTGTTCTCTGTCTCATCTTGGATTATCAGCAAAAAAAAAAAAAAAAAGATTTCTGATCCTGCCGTCTTGGGACCAAACCCACAGGAACCACATGAGGTTCTGGAGATCGCCACTAAAGATCCATCTTGTGGAGTTTGTTTAGAATTTGATGCAGGTTTCCACCCAGCTGTGCTCAGTGTGAAGTTTAATTAAGAGGTCGGATTGCTCTGAGGAGATGCACGGTAATGAAGTGGTCTTCAGCAAACCACTGTGCACGCTGCTTTGTGATTACCTTTCCGCTATGAATGCTCATGTCCCAGGAGAGAGAGATAGAGAGAGAGCTCGGTATTTGTGATATCTGTTGATTCCATCTCTAACTAACCCACACTGATGCAAATTCTCTGGTCGAGCTCAAAGCGCGCCTCTCTACCATGGGCTGCGTCCAGAGCTTCAGCTGTAAGTCGCGCGTCAAACGCGAGAACATCACCGTGTGTGACATGTCAGCTACGATTGACCAATGCCCCACGGTGATAGAGGAGAACTCGCCCATAGTGCTGCGCTACAGGACGCCGTACTTCAAGGCCTCGGCCCGTGTGGTCATGCCGCCCATCCCTCGCCACGAGACCTGGGTGGTTGGATGGATCCAGGCTTGCACTCAGATGGAATTCTACAACACCTACGGAGACATTGGCATGTAAGTTAAAAAACGGAATAACATGCTTATAAACTTTTTTTTTTTAATTAATGTGCTTGCTTATTCAAATACTTAAATATTTTACATTGTTTACATTTATGGAAGGAGTCTCCAGTGTCAGAGGCAAGCCTGGAATTTTAGGTTTTCCAGCATCTTTAGAAAAGACATTGAATTTTTTTGTGCATATTAACTTATAGAGCAGGGGTCCTGAATTAAAAATAAATAAGTTCCGGTAAATAAAATTTTCCCCGAGCCGAGGTCCAACTTCATGTTTGTGTTAGGATTCAGATCTCTATATATGCAGTCATTGTAAGTCTATAAACAAAAAGCTATTTAAAATTTCCATAGCATTTCAATAATATTAACTGCGTTAAACATGTGGTTGATTGGCCTTGTAAACATGATTTCTTGTATATTTCCTTTTATTTGTTTGGAATACAAACAACAATCTTTAACCAGTCTTCAGTAAATCTTAATTTGCACACTGCTGGGCTGTAAGTGAATATGAAAGGACTTTGGTTGCTTTGTCATACCGGGCTCTCAGTTCGGGTATTTAACATGACCTCACCTTGGACTGCTGCGGATATGTTTGCTCTAACGACTCATAGTGGCACTTCAAATTGCTGCTTGTTATTACCACCTCGGTTTGGGAACATATGAGACAAATTGGTTTTAAACTTCCCGCTGTAAGAATAAACAAACAATGATCTGTCCATTCTTGGGTTAGGGTTAGGTTCAGTGTTTATTTCTACTTTACTTTTTTTTTAAATAAGGCTTGTTCTATCGTGTTTTGTTTACAGTATGTTTCTTCTTCTGTTTATTGGCTATATTGAGTGACGCATATAGCCACACCCACCTAGAGTAAATTTTTAAACTGTTTTTTAAATTGTTTTTGTTTATCAGAAAAGCATCAGGGTTTGGATAT
>JAOTRS010000031.1:13870647-13875647 GCA_028565755.1 Dinotopterus cunningtoni
ATGGTTACTATTCTTTTCTTCTTAGTTTTGAAACATTGTTTTGGTAACCATTAAATAAAACTCACAATATTTTAGTTTTTTTTTTTTTTCCCACACTTTTATAGGTGGCAGCCTTTATTTATTTATTTATACTTTGTATCGTGGAAATGTCTTCAAGTATCGTGATATGATATTTTTGGCCATATTGCTCCAACCCCAGCTATTAAACCTACAATGTATAGACAATTATATATTTATTTTATATTTCACCTTTCCAAGACACAAACTAAAATACAAGCAACCTGATAGAAAATACATCTTCAAGAACTCACACTAAGGTGAGGCGCATAAGCTTTCTGAAAAACAGAAGCTGGACTAGAGCTTCTAGAGATAAAACTCCAACCATTTTGTATTATTTTTTACCTGATCTATGCTGTCTCTTTATTTTAGTGCAGGCGTGAGGAAAAGGAGAGAACAAGCAGTGGTTAGAGAAGAAGCCATTTTTGTACCATGCAGAAAAAAAGTGAGAGATATAAAAGCATGTGTTATAAACAGAAGGCAGGGAGAAGCAGAGCAAGAATATGAGCAAGACTGAGGAAGAACATTTCCCAGAGACCCTGAAATCATGATTCTCTCACACATACACTCACACTCTTCTGTACTTACAGGTGGACAGGTGCAGGTGTATCCATGGACTGAGCTCGTGTTCATATAGCACTTGCCCCCATTGTGGCACGGTTTCGACTGACAAAGATCAACCATCGACTCACAATGACGACCTACAGGACACACACAAAATAACGTCACACACTTGAACGTTTCTGAGTCACACCAAGTAATTAAACAGGAAAATTAATCAAAACATGGATCAAACACTTGAATGCGAACCTAAAAATCCACATTCACACAAGTTACTAAACTGAAAATGCACTACGTCCGGCCTTCGCCCCATTTTCATTCCCTGCTGCTAAACACTGCATTTAATTTCTGCCTTTATTTCTGATGAGCTGTGTCGAATGCTTATGTTTTGCAGAAACAACAAACTTTCGTCTCTCAAACTACTTAAATAAAATAAAACGTGAAAGCAGTCTCACCGGTGTAACCGAGGCGACAGCGACACTGGTAGTCGTTGGCGAGCTGGACACAGTCGATGCTGCCGAGTTTGTGGCACGGAGATGAGCTGCACTCGTTAATGTCGCCTTCGCAGCGATCGCCGGTAAAACCCGGAGGACACGTGCACTTGTAGTGACCGATACCGTCCATGCAGCGACCGCCGTTCAGACAGGGCGAGCCATACTCGGTGGAACACTCGTCGACGTCCACCTCGCACCGCACACCTGACAGGCAGAGATAACGGTATGTAAGCGACACACACATTCTTTAGACGAATCTAATACATCTGTGTTTGTGTGTATCCGGTACCTTTGGTTCCAGGTGGGCAGGCGCAGTAGAACTGATTCTCCAGGTTGATGCAGGTGCCCCCGTTACGACACGGGTTCGACAGACACTCGTTTACATCATACTCGCAGTTTACTCCCTGATAACCAGGCTTACACTGAGAGAAAGACAGTCAAGCCAGAAAGAGAGAGAAAAAAAAGGAAGACAGATTAAAAATGAGAACAAGACAGATGGAGACCAACAGAAAAAGAGAAGGAATGAGAGAAAAAAAGAGAGAAAATGACAGAGCGTATCAGAGAAAGACAGACAGAAAAGAAAAAGAACAAGAACAAGCGAGTGATAGAAAAAGAGTGGAAGAAAGTGAGAAACGGAAAGAGAGACAAACAAACAGACAAGAGTGCAAGACAAAGATGGAGATGCACCATCGTACACCCAATATCATGAACCATTTTTATTTTAACATACACACACTGCTTGTTTGTTTATTTGTTTTACCTGGCAGTCATATTCTGCCTGGTAGTCCACACACGTCCCTCCGTTCCTGCAGGGATTGGACAAACACTCGTCGATCCCGATCTCACAGTAGCTGCCCGTCCAGCCCACCTGACACGAGCAGGAGTGTGTGTTATCCTTGTTTACACACACTCCGCCATTCATACACAAACGCTCCACTAGGACACCTGAAAGCATCACACATCCACATCCAAATAATTATGTAGCATCACACATACTAATAAACTCTTTATATGTCTTTTGCTTATATTTTTGTCAGCATAGGTCAGTATCTGGGATCTCCTCAGTCACAAAAGCTCATGTGCCTTATTACTAATTTTACTGCTCATTTGTAAAGCTCATTTTAAAAAACTAGTTAGTAAACAATAGTTATATGAGAGTCGCTTGGGGCGTTGACCGGACAACACTAAAACATCACACAAAACGTTAAATTGTGTGCACCATATGTATTCTGGGGAGCAGTGACAGTTTAATGTTAAAGCATAGTTTTGTTTTGTTTTTAAAAAGAAAGAATAAAAAAGAAGGACATTTTAGATTGAGAGTCTGACGGACCTTTCTTTTCAGCCGCGTTTTGGCACGAGAGGTTAGGGATGTCACAGTAAAGCCCGCTCCAGTCCCGTGGACACCGACAGCGCCATGTCGTCTCCTGCTGGACACACTCGCCACCGTTCTTACACTGGATGTTCTTGCATAGATTCTCCATTGACTACAAAAAAAAAAAAAGCAAAAATTATGATCAAGTGTGCCATTTTTATGAAAGATATTAATAGTAAATAATACTCTGTGTATGTGTGTGTGTAATTGTGTGTACCTGGCAGAATCGTCCGGTGTACTCCATAGGACAGATGCAGCGGAACATTCCGAGGCCGTCTACGCAGGTGCCTCCGTTTTTACACGGCTGTGACTCACACTCGTTAATCTCATACTGGCAGAACGAGCCGGTGAATCCAGGATGACACCGACAGGAGAAGCGGTTTATGCCGTCCACGCACGTGCCGTTATTCAGACAGGAGCTGAACAGAGAGAGAAACCAGAGAGAGAGAGAGAGAGAAGATCTGGAATTTTATTTAAGTTTAAGAATCTTTGCAATTTATTTTGTTCAAATGTACTCACTATTGTAAAATTACTCGAGCATTCATATTTTCAACAAATTCTTTAGACGATGTGACCATAAAGATCCAGAATAAGATTCAGATGCGTTTATGGTTGAAATGTTGCACAAGTTGTACAAGTTGTACATATACATACAGACATACGTAGATACATACACACTTACAGTGCTGTGGAAAAAGTATTTCCTGTTTTGTTTTTTTTCTTTGGATATTTTGCGAGTAAATACAAAATACAAGTTTTAAACAATGATTTCATTTATTAAGAGAAAAAAAATTCAGCCAAGCATGTATGCCCTGTTTAAGGTCACCTTAATCGGATTTAAGTCTGAACTTAGACTACCTTTTTTGGTAAATGTGAATATTTTTTCCCCCCCACATAGGGCCAGGTAGATTTGGACAGGTTTTTCCCCCTTAATAAATGAAATCATTATTTAAAAACTGCATTTGTATTTACTTGGGTATATTTGTGTAATATAAATTTTTTTTTTGATCATTTAAGTGTGACAAATATACAAAATAAATCAGCAAGGAGAAAATACTGCTTTGGCATAGGCATCCTTAAAAAAATTAAATGGAACATTTCTACATCAAAAATAAAATACTATAAAGAGCAGAAAACATTAGGAAATAAAAATAAAATAAATACTTGGAAAAAACCCTTTGCTTTTTTTTTAATAAGCATCACAAGGAACACTTTGAGTGAATTTTAACTAAATATCTTATATCAGATGATAAAATAATTAAAAACCCACGTTACAGGGACAAAGCAAAAAAAAAAAAGACGACAGCGCTTACGTCTCGGTGCATTCGGGGATGTTGCGTTCGCAGTTGAAGCCGTCGTAACCGGGTTGACACTGGCACGTGTAGCTGTTGACGAAGTCCGTGCAAGTTCCTTCGTGCCTGCAAGGGGAGCTCTCGCACTCATTCACCTCCTCCTCACATCGCTCGCCGTAGAAACCCGGCCTGCACTCACACGAGAAGCGGCCCACTTTGTCCACGCACGAGCCTCCGTTGATACAGGGGTCTTAGAAAGAAAGAAAAAAGAAAGAATAATGAACAAACAAACAAAAAGTTATTATTTCTCTATAACATACTGAAGTGTTTTATTTCTTTTATACCACAAGAAAAACTAGATCTAGTAATACAAGTGTTAGTGTTACTCTGTGACATCATACTTTTGGTTCATTTAGAATTGCTGAACATTTTAAACTTCACCGTACAAACATATTTTTTATTTGTTTATGTGCATTCTGATGAACAAAGCCCCAGTGAATGAGGTGTTACCATGGAAACGATAATGTATTCGCGAGTTAACATCTTCTGACCAATCAGAACCAAGATCTCTCAGAGTTTTGGCATAACGTGATAACAGACAGCCAATAAGCTGAGATTTAAAAGCCTCTGAGGTGTGTATATGTGAGTGTGCATGTGTGTGAAAGTCCAGACTTAAATCTGATTAAGGTGACCGTAAACAGGCCATTCACGCACACGTGCGTGTGTACTCACTGGAGCTGCAGTCATCGATGTTGGTCTGACAGTTAACGCCGCTGTACCCGGGCTGGCAGCTACACACGTAGCTGCCCTGAGTGTTATGACAGCGAGCGCCGTTCAAACACGGCTTCTTCTTACACTCATCCACGTCCTCCGTACACTGGGCTCCTACACACACACACACACACACACACACACACACACACACACACTTTAATACCTATACAAATCTACTCAAGATGAAAGATTGTTGCATGAGAGTCGGCGCTCACACACACCTTTCCACCCAGTGGGACACTTGCAGGTGTAGGAGGTGTAATCCGGTGAGGGCCGACACACACCTCCTCTCTGACACGGCTGAGCCGCACACGGCATTAATTCCTCCTCGCAGTGTCTCCCTACAAGACAGGAGGGACAGATGTGAGGATAGCAGAAGACCATAGTGTGTCTGAGGTGTGTGTGTGTGTGTGTGTGTTTACCTGTGTAAGGCAGAGGGCAGTTACAGGT
>JAOTRS010000031.1:13878147-13883606 GCA_028565755.1 Dinotopterus cunningtoni
GCGCCGGCACACACACGTACACACATGCACAAGATTTCTTCCACATCGATACACGACTTTCACCCTAATCATTCATGTATTAGTTTTAAGCCAATAATATCCTGATAATTTCTATTTTAGATCTATCTTTTCCTTCTGCTATATAAAACAATGACATTTAATTCTTGACCCATAATTCTGTTCCTGTTCTTGAAATAACGAGACATGTTTATCCCGTCAAATAGCTGCATTAAATGTTTCAACACACCTAAATAGGATTGAGTACTCATGCAATACTATATACATCCACTAGGGGGTGGATATACATGGTGCATTTTTAAACACCGTTAACATGAACCACAGTAAACTCACCTAGTTTTCCACACAGATAAAAGAGAGAGAGACAGACTTACATGAGCACACAAAAGCACAAGTATATTAAAGCATAGTTTAAAAATGATGATCTTTCTTTCAGCTTAAAACTGATGTAAGATTTATAGTTTAAGTCAAAGTGTAGACTCAGATACAGATTAAGTAATAAAACATGTTCTGGGGAGGAAGGAAAAAAAAAAAAAAAGAGTTTGACTCAATAATCAGCAGCTACGTATTTATTATCATTACGCACAATATAACTTTCTTCATTTTCTTTTTGTGGAAATGACGGTAGAGGTGAGGAGGTCATTCAAGCCATTTCATAACGTCATTAGCTTCCTTAATATGGGCCAGGTGTGCTGGTGTAAAAATCAGGCCTGTCATCTGTAGTTAGTTATGTTAGGCTTAGTTACACACAGTTCTGGTTTAATCCCTGCAATCTCTATTCTAAAACTCCCAAGATATTTTTAATCCATATAAACGTTTTTAATTTGTTCCTACTAAAATCTCTATTCTAAATATTTGTAGACTTTTTAATTCTTATAATTTATAGAGATGCACCAATTTCAAACTGATACTGGTACCGATAATTAAAGTAATGATCTGTCTCAAATGTATCATTTCATTTGTTCGTTTTTGTTGTTATTTGTGCTCTCACACAGCAGACATTTTTCGACATGTGCACGTGTTTTCACTGTTACACTAGGTAGACTTACTGCATCAGACACAGGCCACAGACATTGGTAAAGGTCATGTTATTTAACAGAACGGTGATGCCAGGCAACACAGCGAATATCCGCTGATACCAACTTACGATCGTCTGCAACCGAGATGCATGTTGTTTACCATATATGGTTATATAGATGGCGTATCAATACTTGAACTAGCATGGCCATCTTGCTTGTGCCTGCTTTTAGCAGAATACCCGACGTCACTGTATGAGTGTAAGAGTTTGTTTATCTTACCAGAGGTTCCGGGCTGACAGATGCACTGGTAATTGTTGACGCGGTCAAGGCAGCGCCCTCCATTCTGGCACGGGTCACTCGTACACTCGTTAAATTGCTGGTTGCAGATCTGCCCCATCCACCCCAGCTCACACTCACAGGTGAACATAGCGATGCCGTCCTTACACACGCCGTGGTGACACGGCTTCGGGTTACAGTCGTCGATGTTCTCCGAACACAGGCGTCCAGTGAAACCTAGAGAAAGGGTTATAAGGAGTGATTTGTCAGTTCCTGGTGCATGTGTGTGCGGACTGTGACAGTGGAGGAGCTGTGTATCATGTCGGTACCTTCAGCACACTCGCACTCGTAGCCATTGGGCTGATCGATGCATTTGGCTCCATTTTGGCATGGCGTGCTCGCACACTCGTCAGTGTCAATCTGGCACGTATCTCCTGTGAAACCTGATAAACAGACACACGCTTAATTAAAGCACATCACACACAATATCAAACCTTTTTTTTTTTCAATTCCTGGTTTGGGCCACACCATACAAGTTTTAACACAGAATAAAAATGTGGATATTTAGCATATGGTGTCATTTTGTATGTGTGTGTGTGTGTGTGTGTGTGTGTGTGTGTGTGTGTGTGTGTGTGCGCGCGCGCGCGCGCGTTTCTCACCCGGAGGACACTCGCAGACGAAGCGGCTGATCTGATCTAGACACTTTCCGTTGTTGAGGCAGGGTGAACTGGCGCACTCGTCCACTTCAATTTCACAGTGGACACCGACAAAACCTGCAAACACACAAAAATCAGTGTTTAAAATAACAAGCATTCAAGAGTGTGAATGGGTAAGTGTGCATGTGTGAGTGTCTGTGTTTCTCACCTGGCATGCAGATGCAGGTGTAATCACCGATCTGGTCCAGACACGTGGCGTCGTTCAGACAGGGGTTCGAGCCGCACTCGTTGACGTCCTGCTCGCACCGGGGACCCGAATATCCACGTGCGCAGTTACAAGTGAACGAGCCTGCCGTATTCTCGCACGTGCCACCGTGTTCGCACGGGTTTGGCCCTGCACGAAACACACAGGAGACGCTCAATCCACAATAGAAATACAAAAAAAATAATAATAATAATAATAATTTACTCAGACAGTTAGAATCCAGAATTTAAAAAAGGAGCTTTGGGATAAATCTGTGTAATAATTCTTCATTTTCTCATGCAAATGTGTTTTTTGGCTTCAATATAGGAACAAATATTAAATAAATATAATCTTTCTAATCAAACTTCTAAGACGTCCTGTTACACAGTCATATATTTTAAACAACACTTCATTCTTGGCAAAAATGTGTCACAAACAGGACTTTCTTAAAACCCTGAGTACGGCGAAACATGCTTGCAGATGATTGATTATTCCTTAAATGGCAAGCCATGTGCTACAGGAAGCATTTATCTCTCCTGAATCTGATTGCAAGAGGTTCATACGGAGGTGAAAATTTTTTCAATACTCAATTTTTAAAGATGATGACTTAGATACTAATTAGTAGTGAGAGAAAGTATCGGAGAGAGAGGGAGATAGCAGAGTTCCAAAAAAAAAAAAAAAAACCAGATAAAAAGGCAAGAAGAAGGTATGATTTCTCACCAATGGTGCACTCGTTGACATCGTCATTGCATGTGTTGCCCTTGTATCCAAAAGGGCAGTTGCAGTTGAATTTGCCGTTTACGGGATTGGTGTCGCACTGGGAGCCCTCCCTGCACGGGTTACTAATGCAGGCATCATCAATGTGACACAACAAACCTGCAGGGGGGGAGGGGGGGTGACAACGACATAGAAACACAAACACAGAGTCATGATACAGTCACGGTAAAAGCATGATGTCACTCCTTCATCTTATCAGTTTGAACATCTATTAGAGCATGCACGAGCAGGCCTCGCTCCCACAGACACCACTTCTCTGTACTTTTTTTTTTCCTTTTAAAGAAGCCAAATCTTATACGTCTTTTCTACAGCATTTGCGCATCACGACACACTTAAAACAGGAGCTTTTAATTGATTGCATATGAAAGATGATGACAATTTAACTGTAATAACTGTAATAAAATCAGCCCAAAATCTTTTAGCAGCCAAGAGTCCTCCTAGGATTTCTATGGTGTTATATTTGTGCCTCAATTCTGATCAAACGACAAAGCATTCTGAGCACATTGAAATGTTTTTATTATTTTTTATTTTTATACACACACACTGAAACTGTCTTTCTCTATAACTCAGCCATAGGCTCGCTTTACCTGCTCCAGTGTTACATATGTGACAACACCAGTTAGCCAGAAATTACCTTCTGTCAGTCTCTGATTTTTTTCTGGCACTTTTAAAAACACTGTACCAAGCTGAACAAGCACAAGGCGGTGATATTGAGGGGAGGAAGAGCGAGTTTTTCACCCAGGAACAAAACAGCACCATATACCTTGGCTTGAGACACATTCGAAACAGAAATGTGGTTCAGTTCATGATGAACCTTTAAAAAGGCAGGAAATACCCAAACTTGGCCAAGCACAGGGTTTTCAGCTCATTTGATTACTTCTTTTCGGGAGCGCACTTTGAATTTTGTTCGTATCTTCAAAAGTTCGTATGGTCATGTTATATTTTTTAGATACTAATCAAATGATTTATTGAGCACTCAATTTTTAGACACATGATTTTTACATTTTAGAATTTCCAAGTAATGAAAGAGGTTTACAGAGAAGGGTTTCGGTTTTAGACTCTCACCGGTTTTGCCGAAGGGGCAGCTGCAGAAGAAGGACGCTACGCGGTCGATGCAGGTGGACCCAGCCGAGCAGGGTCTAGCGGCGCAGTCATCAATGTTCTCAGAGCAGTCTGGGCCGCTCCAGCCATTCACGCACACGCAGGTGTAGCCGCCGGGCGTGTTGCTGCACGTGCCTCCGTTCTGACAGGTGTTGGGCTGCAGGCGACACTCGTCCACGTCGTCTGTGCAAAACTGACCTAAAGAAACGTTTAAAAAAAAAAAAAAAAAAAAAGGGCGGGCTTAACAAGATACAGGTCATGAGTCCGTCAATCATCATTTCCATCTCACCACTTCATTACACACACAAACTAAATGAAACAGGAAAAATGTTTGTTCAGGTTTTTTATTTTTTGTAAAATCCAACAGATATGTACCAGTCCACTCGGGAGGACACTGGCAGTTGTAGGTGTTGACACCGTCCATGCAGGTTCCTCCGTTCTGGCACTGATGATCCGGACAGTCGTCGATGTTCATGTCACAGTTTGTGCCGCTAAAACCTGATTGCAGACGGAGACAAAGGAGCGGAAACAACCCATGATTCATTAAAGAAATAAATCACATCAAACACAAATCCTGTAATTAACTCTTATATTTCAGTGATTTATCATCTCCTCTGTTTGGCTCTGTCAATGTTTTTCTCTCTCTCACTTTTTCTGACAAGCAGTTCCTATCGGAATCACATTTTTAATCACTCATCACTCTTTCTGGCATCTTTTTTTTTTTTGTGGTAAATCTCTTTCCCACAGCTCAGGTTCTCGGCCTCGGGGGAGACGCCGGTCACGGCTTGCTGCCTCTCTGTGCCAACGCACTCGCCTTTAAACTCGAACCTCGTAAAAGGAATGTCTGTGTTTGAACTCCAAACACCCAGGCGACGCTCGGCACAGAGATAAAGGGAGAAGGAAGTGAGGTTAGAATGTGGGCACTGCGAATAAAAATAATACAGCATGGGGGAAAAAAAAAAAGATGTAGCACCTTCATCGTACCCTGAGTCAATTTACACAACAGAAAAAGATACAAGAAGACACACACAAACAAACAAACAAACATAAAAGACACAAAGCCTGAGTTATAACACTACTGCTACTACAACTAACACTAAAAGTGGTACTAAAAATATTTTAAAACAAAGGTAATAATAGTTAAACTACGGCTATTAGAAAACACTAACACCACCTGCTCATCAAATCAATTCCAAATATTTCTTTGTCCTGTAGACAACCGTACACAGTATGATATGCAGCGACATGCTGACACAAATGTCCCTGACCTAAAAAGAAAATATAGGACAAAATACAAAGATAGAACAATTTCACTGCCGAAAACAATTAAACTAAAAAGATAGGATTTCCAGTCAACAAAAAAAAAAT
>JAOTRS010000031.1:13939985-13950025 GCA_028565755.1 Dinotopterus cunningtoni
AAAATTCAGACGAGCTCTTTGTATTCTGGACTGATGAGTAGTCATAAGTATTCATGGGCTATGTTGTGATTAAAATCAAACCCTAGTTTTCTCACTAGCTTAGCTCTAGCTTTTAAAATAAAAATAATAATAATTGTAAATTCCTGAAATATTTTTCAGGCACACATGATTATTTGTACATGATTGGCGTAACACATTGAAACTGCAAAACCAACTCTTGTTGTTTTTGCTTTACACTAAAGACTTTTGGGTTTGAACTCTTGTTCTGTTCAGTGGGTCACAAGCTTGATGCAGTAATTGCAAGAAAGGAAGCTGTAACCTTGGACTTAAGTGTTATTCATTTATATTTACTTTAAGACTATCTATTCTTATACTTTTGCTGACCTACAAATTGTGTGGTCTGCCACCAAAAGATTCTATGTTGTTTCCAGCAATTTTGTTGGGTAATTAGTGGGATTTTCTTTTTGAGAGTACGATAAATAGCAAGATGACAGCCTAAGAAGTACTGAAGGAGAGGTACAGATCTGGTTTTATAACACAAAATTTTATTTCCCTCCTGTTACTAGCATCTAATTTTTTAATGATTTTTAGTATAACTGTCATAAAGGAATTTTATGGCAATATAACTACTATGAAAAAATTGGTGAATTACTGTTTCCTTAAATGATTAAATAACAGATTTGTGTCGCCGCTTACTAGCATCCGACATCCGCCGAACATTCACGAGCATGTCACATTTTTCAGTTTAATTGCACTGATTGCCTGGTGATTTTATTTATAAAATGTCCTCACCCCCACTGCGTCCACATATTTTCAAATTACTTGCCCTGGCTTACTGATACAGTTAATGAAGAGAGAAAACTAGATAGACTATTATTCTTCCTGTTTTTCCCCCCTAACATGGCTGTTTTCATTTCCTTTAATAACACTAAGAATACTCTGTTAAATGCCCCATTACCTGAATCTGGGCTGTATTATTATGCATCCCCCATCACTGCAACAATATTGTAAAATCACAGTAACTCACAGAATATTATTTAGTAATTCAACAAGGAGATCCAAACCCACAAATGCTTTACAGCTGAAATATACCACTGAATAATAGAATAATGCAGTGGATGCAGGATTAATAGAGATCTCAGAGCTCACATGCCCTCCTTCTAAACAGTTTATGTCAAAGTATAAAGAGGTCAGAATATACCAATGTGGATAAACCAGAAAGCATTGAATAATACGGCCAATTCCTCCTTTTGATGGTAACCTCTATTCTGCTTTTTTCAAAACATTTAAAAGCGGAAAGAGCCTGTGAAAAAGAGTAAAATGGGGTTCTGGGAACGCTTTTAGGCTTACAGTGGAAATCATTGACATGAACTGGCAAAAGAGAGTGAGATTGTGAGAAAAACAGGGAGACAAGATATGTCTATATAAATACACAATATAAAAAATACACAATATCAAGAAACAGCACACTATCACTGATGAAAAAATATTCTGTATCAGAATATTTTACCATGTCTGCATCCGATACTGGGCCAAAACTGGTCACATAAATGTCAGTCTTTACCTCTGTCACTCGATCTGAAAAAAATAAACAATTAACTCATCATCAGTAACAACTGGAAGCTATGGAACTAGGAAGTAGAGCAATGTTGTATCATTATTAATCTGGAGCAGACAGCAATGACTTAAGTCATAAAACTAAAAGAAAAAAAAAAAACATGAAATGTCTTAGCGTCTTAGTTCTGGTCACTAGAATCCACAGCTTTTAATGTACCTTCGTATTGATTCTAAAAGAATGGAACACCATTTTTCCAAAAGACATTCTTTCAATTCTTGTTTTGATCTTTTGACTGCAAAGGCAAAAACATAGGTTTTTCAGCACTTTCATCCTTATCTAACCATTCAAGGAGCCCTTGTGATCTGTCAATGGCTAGCCTGGACATCCTGGAAGAGACCACTCTAATTTAGATAGAAATGTTTTATGGCAGGAAAAAAGGTGATCGGTCACAATGATGTTGTATTGATTTGCGCTACCTTGCCAGCAAATACCCCTCCAGAGAGATCTTTTTCTTCACTTATCTGTACCTCTGCATTGATTGTGTGTGTGTGCCTATGCATGCAAATGTTTGCATTCTTAATGAAAAATCTCACACAATTATTTTTAAATGCTACAATGATTGTAACCAATGTTGATGAGCATGTCTTGATATGTAGTCAGCAATGTTTAAGACTATTATCTATTTGTAGGAAAAACTTCAAAACCAAGTCACGGTTAATAATGACAATCGTCACTCATGGGTAATTCTGCTCTTTGTTTGATTTCTGAAAAAACCCTGACAACACATTAAAGCTTTGTATAGTCATTAAAATATAATCCTTACATTGATGCCACACACATACTGTAGATCAGTTGATTTGACTGATTAAAATCAATTTCAGTGAATGATACTTTAGATCATATCTACTACATAATAAATTGCTTTAAAAGAAAAAATAGAAATGGCAATGGATAAACATTGTTTTTATTTTGTTTTGTTACTTTGTTTTTTGTTTTTCACAAAATTTCCTCAATTAGTGCGTTCATAATGGTGATGTTGAGCGCTGTCTAACAAATTAGTCCAAATCTGTTATTATAGATGTTCAACTGGGTTGAAATGTGAGGATTGAGCATCATTTAATTTACACTTCCATTTACATTTTCATACTTGTCAAACGATTCATTAAGCCCTCATGTCCTGCCAGTGGGGGCATTGTCATTCTGTCTGAGACCACTCCACCGGATAGAAGTGTTTCATCATAGGACTGACATGATCCGTCAGAATAACTTTGCATTGATTTGCTGTGACCTTTCTCTCCTAAGACAGCAAGTTGACCCAAACCATGACAACAAAATGACCCTAAAGAATAATAAACACCCTATGGTAAGGGTCACTCTTTTATTCTTGCATTGTTGTGGAGGGGCATAGACTCCAGTAATTGCTGAGAATTCAGTGAAGGATGACTCTTGTGCTTTGTGCTCCACTGAACTCTCAAATATGCATTTTTCTTCATAATGAGAAGCTTATACAGTATACCGCAATCTATAATATCCCTCTCTCTTTGTATAACTGTTTTTGTCAGTCTGATTAACAACAGCAAAGTTGCTCTTCTGCTCACAAATAACACTGTCACTGAAAGGGTCCTTTCAACCACACCCTATTTACTGATGTCTTTCATATGGTTCTAATGCAGGTGTCACGTTAGACACTGTTGCTCATGAAACAAGTTGGGGACTGAAACCCAAAGTCATGTTTTCTCCTGTCATCTTAAGCCAAAATTGAGGTTAACTACACCTACTTAGCACTGTAGTACATGTAATCGAACATGGGGTGTTATTTGTTAATGGGGGTTAATTGTGCCATGCAGTAAATACTCCTAGAAGCATATATTGGTTTTCAACTTATTTATCAGGTTGTTCCTTTACATTGTCACATTAGGTTTTTATTATGTTTATTGAAAAAAGTTGTATTTAGATTCAGTTTGAAACTAACATACACTTAAGCATTTATGAAGTTCCACACTCAATTATATGCATTCTTACATATTTGTTCTTATTATAGGATAAATGTAGAATACAGAATAACAGGCAATACAGAATGACCAGGGATCTCAAAAGGCAAATGCCTTCCTCAATATAACACATCCCTTTGCTTAAACCATTTGTTACAGATGTCTACAGACAACAAGTCTACAGACACGAGATGAGCCACCAGTCTAGTAGCAAGGCACCTTAAGTGCAATGTCACTCACCTCCCAGACCCGGTCTCAGCCTGTTATCATAGCCATCCAACAGTCGGTCCAGGATCCTTGTGAAAAGTGTGATGTTGTTTTTGAAAGCCTCTGACCCAGACACATCTGATTTCGACCTTCATATATTGGCAATAAAAACACAGTATTAAACATTTATAGACTTGTGACAGCACTGTCTCTAAGCCTTTGCACATTCTTATAAAACCTGCTTATAAAAAGAATAAAGGATTAAAAATCTGTCAGCTGACACGAGAAACCTGTCCTCTGTCTCACAGTACACCTAAGATGAATAGAAACAAGTGATTTGGTACAGTTTAAGTGTTTACCAGGGGCACTTCCTTTAACTTGCTCCGCTCCTAGTTTATAAAAGAGGGGTCATATTTAATTAGGTGTACATATGCATTTATTAATTGGCCAAAGACTCTAGACCAAAAAAAGCATGCACTCACCTTGTTTGCCAGACTCCATTTAACATCAGGTAGATCAAGAATCCATAGGAGCGAAAATATCGGCCATTCATTTCTGAAGAAACTCTCTAATTATTAGAGAGAAAGAGATTTTTTTTAGGAAATAGGTTTGCAAAGGTAACGCATACACAAACGCACAGGAGAAGCGCAGCATCGGTTGCACAGTCTTTGGAATATAGTTTTAATCGATTGCTTGTGATGAGATACGATGCATATCTCAGTATTCAATGTGGTCTTATAAAGCATTTAACTTGTTCTGTCTTCCATCATGAGCTATAAAATCTCCTATCGGACGCTTTCTGTTCCCTTTAGTTTCTACGTCTGTTTATTAGACAGTAAAACTCAGAAGAAAGGGGGTTAGAGCAAGGCCAAAACTGAATGAAGTACTGGTGAACTCCTGCAGTGTTGAATTAACACCAGTCTACAATACAAGTCAACTCTCTCTATATATATATACTGAACAAGGAGTTTTACCTGCCGAGGACTGAGGAGTGTCTCTCCTCGCTACTGCACTGGAGAATCTGATGAAAGATGTGCGTACAGAGACAGCTGTTTCCCAGTCCTCCCTCCAGGTCAGAATAGCTGTCTTCAATCAAAACCCAGCTCGTGCGTGCGCCGGTTTCCCCACAGAACCCACCTGTAAGCATCCGCCGCGCACGAGAGAGCGAAGCGTGCAGAGCACTCGTGCACGCGAGCCACGAGGAAATCGACGGGTTCTAAAGTGTGCGCGTGCGCTTGCTTGCTCTCTCTCTCTCTCTTTCTCTGCCTGTCTGTCTGTCTGTCTCTCTCTCGCGCGCGCACACACGCACGCGCGCGCGAGGAGTCACCGGTTTCTCCTACTATTTCATATTGGCCCTTCCATTGACATAATTATTACTTCAGCAGCGACCCCTAACCTTAACCCCAGGGGTGAATCGAACGAGGCAGAAGCGTTGCTATCCGACATGCACACACTGTTCACCGTCACACCCCTCTGCATGCAAGTGCACGTTTAAAACACGTTTTTAAGCTCCATTTCAAACCGTCAGATATTATTTTTACGTTAGACTTAGTCTAATAAGTCGACAGAATAGCAACGTGTAATTGTCGTTTTATATTATCTGTTTGTAAAAAAAAAAAATATGGATACATTGATGATATATAAAACATGAGAAGTAAGGAATTCATTAAGTCGTTGCCTCAGCAAAAAATATATAAAATAAACAGCACAAAAAATTATCCATTATGACGTTTTATATATATTTTGCCACTATCATATATGTAGACTTATTTTACATCCATCCATCTAAGAACCTCTGTCCAACCAGGGACCGTGGAGGCCAGTGGTTACAATTGTATTTATTCCCACTGTACAGCAGTGGTAGGACCTCCGTTCAACATTCACATGAGTATTTAAACACTACGTCCAATTTGTGAACGCCTATTAGCTCAATCTGCATTTCTTTGGACTATGGGAGGAAAACCAGAGTACCCAGAGGAAACCCATTAAGCATGGGGAGAACATGCAAACTCCATGATTCTGGTTGGGAATCAAACCCAGAACCTGTAGGTGCAAGGCAACAATGCTACAGAGTGCTACAGTACTGTCTATAATCTATACTGGGGAAGGGGTCTGTGTCTTTGTCTGCTGTCTACATTTTGCACCACTTTAGAACATTGCAGCAGTGACAGAGAGAACACAACTAGAGACTATGTCAAAAATGCTGAAGAGAGTGCTTTTATTTTCTATGATGTTTGCAAGGTGGGAAAGGGTAGGTGGCAAATAGCTATGGGGCAGTACAGCACAGCCAGACTTGTGTGAGGTTATCACCACCACTCCTAACCTTTAAGGAGACGGCGACTGCAACCTTAATCAGGTGAGTAGTCTCATTAACCCAAGTACCCAAGATGCTGCCTCATATTACCCAAGCCCTGTCATTGAAAGGAAGAGGGGGAAGCTGGTACTAGTGCTTCCTGTAATGAACCCCAGTACCAGCCTAGACGCCCTGGAGTTCCCTACAGAGACATTTAAAACCCATTTAAAGGGCCCGGAGCAAATGCAAGTAATAAAGATGTCCTCACAAGACACTGGCCAAGCCCCACAATGCCTGCCCAAAGATAAGAATGACAGCTCTGTCACTAAATCTGAAGATGACTCTGACCCACCAACTAACCTGCTTTCTTCTGTGATTTAGCAGGCTACCAACAAGGGTAACTTTGGCCAGGATAACTTTGACTCTGGTTGGCCAGGTAAAAGGACTCCAATGCCCAAATATGATACTAGTTTCTCTCATTGCAGCATTTTCTACTTCCAGGTCCAGCACCAAGCAGGGGCACAATGCGAATGGACTCTTAAGAAGGAATGCCCTGGGGCCTCCGAGTGGCACAGTGGTAAAGCACTCGCCCTATCATCCGGGGCTCGGGTGTTCAATTCCTGGTTGATGCTGTAACCTCTCGCAGCCGGAAGTCTAGAGAGAGCTGATTGGCTCTCTCAGAGGAGAGGGATGAGAGGTACTTCATGCTTCCACATTAATCACAGCTCTACTGCCAATCAGGGGCATCTGTAAGGAGCGGATAGCGCTGAGTGTGTTACGCCGCCCCCAACGGTGCGTGAGCGGGCAGTTCGAAAAGATGCAGTCGGCTGGCGTCGTGTGGTTCAGAGGAAACCGAAAAAAAAAGTCTTCGGCCCTCCCGACTGAATGGTAGTAGTAGCTTAGTAGCCCCCCCCGCCAAAAAAAGGAATGCCCTGTGGACAGACACTTACCATGTCAACTCTTTTCCTTAGCTGCAGCTTATGTCCCCGTCCTGATAAGGACATCTTCCAAAACCACCAGTGCAGCATCCAAACCCTTGCCAAATTGCTAAGATAACCCCCACAACAGGACACTGAAGTTCACGCAAGCCACCCACCCTTGCCTACTCTGCCACAATAAATTAAAATAGAAGAGCATTTTTTTTCTTTGTCATCTCTGTGATCCTGTCTGTGTTCTGTCAGTCATCACTGGTTACCACTGGTTTCTGCAGACAATAAGAAAAGAGAAATAAATAATCTCATGATAACACGCCACAGTTGGACATCATTATGCATTACTTGATGGCTCAACCTGCACCTCTTTGTCCATAGTCACTGCTCCCCACACAACAGTCATGATACCACTGAACTAAAAAGACAGGAATTAACAGTCATGAAATCACCATTCATACGTGTTCATTTTTGCAAGGATTTTCAACAGCACTTGCAAGTGCAGTATTGCAGCTTGTGAGGAAAAAATTATGTAAGCACAGAGCTCAGGTAAAATGGATAAAAAAAATTACATGCTCTTGAGTGCAGTTGAAATCCCATTCAAAAATGAATACATGTCCATGGATGTTTGATTTGCATTTACAGGCCTTATAAATCCTCATGGATACATGTCATTTGTGCTCACTGATTTTGAAATTATAGTTGAACCCAAGATCATAGAGCATAGAGCTCTAGAATCTTTGGTATGATCTGCTAATCTGATTATTTATTTATCAAAGGTGCCAGAACACTGTTCCAGACTGTTTCAGCCCACTTTATCCCCTGTCTTACCAGCATTCAGATCCAAAATATGCCAATTTGGTGTCAGTTTGTAGCTACAGTATCTAGTTTGCATTAGCTGTGTATTCCATATGCAAATATATTTACTGTAAAAATAGTTAAATGTATCTTTTTAAGTAATAAAATAATTTTCTTTAATTCTTTAAGTTGCGTTGTGGAACCTATACAAAACGATTTTGTTTCTGTTATCACGTGTTATAGCAGCTGTAAGTCACTTTATAAGGGAAAAAATGCAACTGAAAAAAGAACAAATTTCTCATTCCTTAAAATAAATAAATAAATAAATAATAAATAAATAAATAGGTAAAAGGATTTCTGAATGATTAGTTTAGAATAAATAAATGAAGTATTTTTGAGTAAAATGCATGCAGTAATATAAAAGGGATTTTTTTTTAAAATAAATGAATAGATTAAATTAATATAATAAAGGGAAAAAAAACTATGACTACACTATTTGTGCATGTTATTAGTAGGCTTGATTCAAAAACTTTAAGCATGCACTCACAAAATTCAAAAACTTCAAGCATGCACTAAAAAAGATTGTTTTATTCGTGAGGATTGTATGTGTTACATATTTTATACATGTGTTCACTTACAGTTATAAATTATTCTTAAATAACAATTTGTGAAGGATCAGGAGTTGGGATATTTGTTTTCGGGTCCCCTGAACTACACAGGAACGTGCTCCCGAGCTCATTTGCTTGTGTTAATGCGATGTGGAATAAGAACGCCGCTTCACTGCCTCTCTCGGTGCGTGTGTTTCAGCACTATGCGTCTATAATGAAGTACATCAGCCAGCCTCCTCTGCTACTCGACGTCCACATCCACAAACCCCTGCTGCCCGCACGCACCTGGATGGACTCGCTGCTCGCGTTCTTCCCCGGCCTGCAGGTCAGGGAGATTTAATAATAATAATAATAATAATAATAATAATAACAATAATGGCACCGTTGTGATATTTCAGTTATGTTTCTCACTGTATGCAGCACATGGCATGACCTCTTCTTCTTTTTTTTTTTCATTTACTTTTTTTTCAGGTACTAAAAGGAGACATCCGTCCGGCTATAGAGACCCACGAAATGCTGTATCAGGTCACCAAGAAACACAACTTCCTACCTGAGGTAGCTTCCTCTTTCTTGAGTATATCTGAATGCTCAAGTTATGTTTCATGTCGCTTCACTTCACTCGACTTTCCTTTTTTTCTCTTTTTTTTTCTCTTTCCTCCCTCCATCAGGCCTTCACTACAGATTTCAGGGTTCACTGGGCGCAGCATCCACTGAGACCCGAGTTCGCAGAGAGCACCTACTTCCTTTACAAGGTCTGTGTGTGTGTGTGTGTGTGTGTGTGTGTGTGTGTGTGTGTACGTGTTTTATTTACATTGTGATTTTTTTTTTTCTCTGCCTCCACCCTCTTGTTACACTCCGTTCTAGGACAGCACCCACTCTCCGGAGCGGTATTTGCGCTACCTGTGTCATGTTTGCGCTTCAGGGTGTTGACTCGGTCCTTCGAGTTCCCTGGTGTATTTGTACAATAAGGTTCACAATGATATCGCATTCTCTGGGTCACACTCCGGCTCAACAGGCTCTAGTTCCTCTTTACCTAGTACACAAGGTGTGTTGAATTATTTAGGAAACTAGATGCCCGTGGAGTTTAATCGCACACAAAGAATTTTTTCTCAAATATCTTCAATGTACAGACACGCAAACTGTACAGTTTTATTATATGTATAAAGTGATGTCTTTCACGGCGCCTTAGATCAAGTTTAAATCCATGTTTGCACGGAATGAGAGTTAGAAATTGAAGGCATGAAAACTTATAACTTATAAGAAATATCGTAATGTACTTATACGCACCTCAGTTTTGATTTGTCTTTGATTGACAGACTTCATAGAACCCGAACTATCAAAGGAGCATTATGGTGTGCAGTTAAACCGATTACTAATTGAGCATCGATGGCTTCACTCAGTCCGATGATCAATTATGGGATGGGTCCCGACTCTCATCACTAGTTTAGACATCCTGTGTAAAACCTGAACCAGATCTTATGGATCAAACGATACGACACCGAGACCTCTCGGATAAAAAGAGACAAAGCCCAAGGAAAATTAAATACCTTAAAAAGCTTTTTTGTTATAGCTGTATAATAAACTTTTTATTTTATTTTTTTTACATTTTTAACAATTATATTATGAATAAAAATAAGACTGCAGGTGAGTAAATTT
>JAOTRS010000031.1:13977421-13984921 GCA_028565755.1 Dinotopterus cunningtoni
AAACACATGACACTGTGCTGGATAACATTGTACACTAGATTAGGACACTTGTGTTCCATACAATAAATACACATCTCTAACTGTAGGCATCTGCATATATACTGAGATGAAAAAACACACACACACACACACACACACGCACACCTGGTGCATTGTCCTGTTCATGCTAAACACTTGCCCTGATGTCCACTTCAAAGGAGAAGGATGAGTGAAGAGGAGATCTCACTTGACACTCCGGTGCCTTCCTTGCTTTCATCTTTTCTCCACTATTTTCTTTCTTTCTTGACTCAATTCTTGAACTGCCCAATGTCGAATTTCTCCTTAAGGATCAACAAAGTCCATCCATCCATCCATCCATCCATCTATCTATTTATCTATCCCTTCTCTACCCCATTGTTAGAACATTTTGCTCTTTTTTTCCCGCTTCCCCCCTGGGTCTCTTTTTTTTGTCTGGTTTTAATTCATTTCCCACTGAATTGAATGACGCCCGGGAAGGTCAGAGGTCACGTGTAGAGCGCGCGGCATGACTCAGACGTGTAGTGAACGGACCGCGCTGACGTGCTGATGCCGAGCCTCACGCTGCTCTGCTTCCACTCATCCTCTGAGTGTTTGTCTTCAGCGCTGTCAGTGCCGCCACTTTATCCCACATTAATCTCCTCAACATCGCCGTGCTCGCTCACCGCTAACAGCAGCAACGTTTACTCACGTACAGAGGCGACACGCTGGCTGCGCTAATATATAACTACACACACTGTACCACATTTGGTTTCTTTTACACCACAGCAGAGTTTAAAGTTTTTTTTTTTTGGCAAGGTTTAAAAATCACATTTTCATTTTCACTTCCTTAAAGTCGCTCTCTTGCCTGCACGCTTTGTGCAGACCAGGGTTGCCAGATCACACAGACGAAATTTCCCAGTGCAGTGCTAAAAAACTAAACGCTTTGATAAGAAAAAAAAAAACAGGCTACACAACATCACACTTTGTTTCACTATTAAACATTAGACTAATTTGTATTACTGTGAAAAAAAATTGTACTATAAAAGTTTTTATAAAATTGCATCTTGAGGCACTTTGCAGCCTGTCGGCATAACACATCTGTTCCTGCTTCTTTCATTTAATCTACATCATTTAATTGAATTTAATACGAAGAAGTGGGGGGTTGCCTTAGTTGTTAGCACCAGATTGTCACCTTGCACCTTCAGGGTTCAGGTTCAGTTCCCGCACATGTCATGTCTCTGAAAACCCACAGAGCGAAACTAAAAAACTCCTCCTGAAAATCACAGAAATGTTACAGACTGTTTCAAAGCATTGGGACTGGAGACTCCTCCTCAACAGATCAAGTGACCGTTACACCCCGAGCAGCACTGTGTGTGTGTGTGTGTGTGTGTGAGTGCGGTTACTATGGAAACGGTAATATAATCAGCACAAGTGCGTAAATATAAACTTGTGATTCGCAGCTAGCTTCGGTTATGTAGTTTAGATTTTTGTGTGTGTGTGTTTGGAGTATGTGCACTACAAATAAATCTTCCTGGTTCTCTGACTCTCAGGTGGGATGGTGAGAGGGGGGAGTGTGTGAGGAGATGGGCTGCGCCTCGGCTAAGCAGGTATCGGCCGTACCGAGTGACGACGAGGGCCGGGGAAAGGCCTACAGCAACGGAGACGTCTACTCTGGTCAGTCTTTCTTTCTGTCTGTCTATCTCTCTCGCTTTTTTTTTGTAAATCTTTCCCTTGTTCACACAAACACACACACACTCAGTCTCTCATTGTGATGATTATGATTCGACACTGTTTTTTTTTTTGAGTCTCGCATCTCTGCCTTTTGTAAGACTCATCTCTGAATAGCACTCGTCCTCCCACATGCAAAAAAAAAAGTGCATCTTAAATCAGTCAGGAAATCGTTTCCTCATCTAAAGGTGGCAGCGATTCATTTTTTTCTTCTTTCTGGAGGCTGACTGGCGCCGTGTTCTTTTTAAAGCCTTAACACCGTTACCTTGAGAAGAAATTGTCACGATTACTGTGAAAGCAAGCTGTGTAGGTGTGCTGGCAAAGCTAGCAGGCAGCGCTAATTGCTTAGAAAAACATGCATGGTGTGTTCTAGGTTCTTTTCAGATGAAACTCCACCGTGGTTCCACACAGTTCCTGGTAGTCGTCCATCAGACCAGACACATTTGATATCAAGGGTTGACTCGGATATACTTTCTCGATCCGAGTTCAGACAAAAGTATTAATTAACTGTTTGATACACAGAAATGGAAGGAAAACGCTTATCCTTGTAGTGTACTGTTTAGACACTCTCTACATATTACCTGGAAAAATACAGCCAGGAAAAGAGAAGTAGCAAGGATCGTTGGCGGCTGTTTATAGATAGTAGATTAGCACTGCTAATACGAAGCCTAGCATGTAATACAGTATTTCTCATCAGAACTAAAGAAAAAAAGCTAAACACACTTTACAAGCGACACACGAGAGATAAAAGTGAGTTTTTCGCTTAGGATTAGTTGAGCTACGATGCTAATTTTGCTAACAAGTGATGAATATTTAATTCATCAGTAAAAAGTGATGAACATCCTCATGTGGTTTCTGTATCACTCTAACACACACACACACAGCTAACTGGTAGAAGGCCGGATATTATTTAATGAAGTAAAACTGCAAATCACACACACACACACACACACACACACACACACAAAAAAAACCCCTCAGAATTGTAAACATGTGAAAGGGGTTGGACTTTCAAACTACTGGGATGAAAAACAATCACACACTTATTTTATTTTTTTTTGTAAACACGTTTAACCTTATTATAAATTAAAGCTCTGCTAATGTAAACTAGCTTGCATGCTAATAGTTAGCTGTGACGATACAAACAGTTTAAGTCCTTGCTGATGCTACAGGGGGAGATTGGGTGTGATCTCGGGGTGGCGTACGTGAACTCTCAGCGCGAGCAGGACTATTCAATCCGCTCCCACGTCAACACGCCAGTCTCACCGGTACGCAGCTGTCGCCTCATTTCCAGATGGATTTAATTTGTTAATAAAATGAGGTTTTTCACTGAATTCTTTTTAAATCCATATTCTGATATTCTTTAATACGCGAAAGTGTCTAACCTGTAGTTTTAGAGAAAATATAAATGTTTCGATTATTGAATCTTATGATTGATTTTCCTGTAAAGAAAAGTTACAGGAAAATGTTGTTGTGCATGCTGTAATAAAGGGCATTTGTTGCATTTGAGGTGCGTCCTATTTTTATTTTTTCTCAAACAGCTGTGAAATCTGTGAAATGTAACTGTTGAAGAAACACTCTTGTGGCCCGTCGAACGCCGGGAACGCTGGCTCCGTCCTCGTGGTGCTCTGGATTGTATTCGTGACGGGTACATGCTGTTATTGCACCCTTTTATAAAGCCGCGAGGTGAGAGACGCGCGGCGCTCCGAGCCGAGAGCGCGGGACTGGCACGACTCGGCCGATATCTTTAGCGCTAAGTAGGAGGCTGATGAATATCTCGTGTAGATCTGCAGCCGGTTTGGGCCGATTCGCTGAGATTATTTCTATATCCCGAATGTTTAAGGTTACTTGTTAAAGTGGAAGCAGCTCGTGTAGCTGTTGTTGTTTTTGTGGTTCACTGTACTTGTAGCTATTGTTCACAGATTTGATTTAAAATCTATTTCTGTTCTTTAATTCGCTTTAAACTCCTGGGGTCTAACAGTGAGTGCCTAGACCTGAGTGTTATTATAAGCTCACAGTGCACAGAGCCTTTTAAGGGCTTCATTTCTCTTCCTTTTCCTCGTTTTAAACTTTAATTATTTGTGCATTAGGACAAAAATAACATTTAGTCTGTCTTACAGTTGGAAAACTAAATATGTTGATACTTGTGTAATATATATATGTGTTTCACATATACTGTACATTAAGTATCACTTAGCATTTGACTTTTTTAAAAAACAATTTAGGATTCTGGATTCTGATTGGTCAGAAGGTGTTGATTAACGTTCTAGAACAGCAGCTCTGTTCTAGAGAATACACATCACAGGTTTATATGAATGTACTGTACTCGCTCTAAAACGCATCATCAGGAACCCTACGTTGGATGAGCGTTGTGAATTGGTTGTATCAATGTTGCGATGATGTTCAATTTGCAGTGATGTTCATTTCCAAACAAAGTGACTGTAACCTTAATTTTTTGCATTTATTCTGATTAACATCCATTCACACAGCGTCTGACTGCATCCATGCTCCCTTACGTTTCTAACAAGGTTTAGAATTCCGATCATGAATTAGGATGGAACCAACAGCTTCCCACACACGGTGTGTGTATATCTCATCTCACGCATCTATTAGTGTTGTAATGTTGCCTTTCTGTTACATTTTTTGTTTCAGAAATATTAGCAAGCGGTGCGTCTTAGCTCCCAGAGTACTCCACGGTAATATGGTGTTTGTGGCACTCATTGTTATGTACGCATATTTACTAGCATCAGCAGCACGCCCCCTATTGGTACAGTGGTAAACATTGGTTGCTCTCACTACAGCATATTCCAGCTTGGTTCGGTATTAATATTTTTTTAAAATCGTTTTTGCACCACTACGTTATGGGGCTTTGTTCAACGTTATACCATCATCATGTACTCTACGTTGTTATAATATAATTCCATAAAAGTCATTCTAACTTTTAAAAAAAACAAAAACAAAAATTCATACCTTAATGTCACCACAACGTTGTGACAACCAAAAATTAAACATTAAAAGTATAAATACTGATATGTTGAAATTTTTCTATAAAGTAAAATTTAATATTTATTGATTAAAGGAGTCTCCAGTGCCAGGTATACACACTTACCCATTACTTTATCCCTGACCTGTCTGGTGTGTTCTTTGAGCTTCATGAGGCTGTTTGATTACTAATGTTCTCTAACAAACCTCTGAGGGCTTCACAGAACAGCTGTATTGATTCTGAGATTAAATTACACACAGGTGGACTCTATTTACTAATTAGGTGACTTCTGAAGACAATCGGTTCCACTGGATTTCACTTAGGGGTATCAGAGTAAAGGGGGCTGAAGACAAATGCTAAATATTTATTTGTAAAAAATGTTGAAAACTGTTTTTCCGTTTTTTGAAATCATTTTTCCTTCCACTTCACAATTACAGTATGTGCCAGTTTGTGTTGGTCTATTACATAAAATCCCAATAAAATACATTAACGTTTGTGGCTGCAACATGACAAAATGTGGAAAAGTTCAAAGGGTATGAATACTTTTGCAAGGCACTGTAAGGTGACGAGATGACTAACTAAATGACAGATTATAGCTGCTTATATCATAACGAATAAGTAAAAAACACTTTTTTATAGATCTTCCACAACGTTAAATACATGTAATTAAAAATTTGAAATAAAAAATGTTGTTCTTTAATAAATGAAATAATGTAATTGGAAATTGGTGTTTCTATACGAGGAATAAAATAGAAGAAAATCAGTAATAATTCATCTTCACGGTGGTGACAGTGAGGTCACTTTAGCACACTACATCATGGATTATGATTGATTATGATTATGATGATGTAAGTAAAGAATATGATTGATATATATATGTTTGTTTGAAATGAAAATTATGAATGAATGAATGAATGATTAGTTTCCTGTAAGAGTAAATCGTACTTTGAATATTTCTTAAAATGCAATTATTCCACAAAACACGTTGATGTACGCACTCAAAAATTAGCGCACTTTGTTTCCCTGGAAGACGTGATCTCAAGCCGCGATGTGTCTGCGCTCACACAGCTGCAGAACTCTGAAAATGTAAATGAACAAAACTAAACTATGGTGATTAAATGTCATCATGTTAGCATGAATTAAAACCTGAAGCTCGGTTAAGTCAGCAGGATGGAGGAGACCCTGGGTTTTGCCAGACCCTTACCAAAGCAGTTAGGTGTGAAAGTGCTATTAATCACAGGCATTACTGGCTCTCCAGCAGGGTGCATGATATGATAGCAAAGAAGGGATCAGGTTTACAGCACGGAGCTCCATAAATTGCAATATTAATATTTCAGCACACAGCTGGAATCATGGAGCTTCAGTTACCGCGCAAACCAATCACGCGAAGAAAACTGAACCTGAAAAATGGATATTTGGTGGATTATAAACGCTGAGACATGACGAGACTCAGTTTGGTTCTCCATACACGGTGACCAGGCGTTTGAGTCAAAGCGGAAATTTTGATTGTACAGAATAACAGAACACATCAGAAAGTAATACCTCTCCTTTATTTCTCTATATAATCCCCTACAACACTCATGCACGTATCCCAGTGTTTCACTAGTGCTTAGACCATCAAGGTAGAAAGGTTTCTCAGTAAGCCGGAGCTGTGATCGGACTACCTGCTTCACTTCTGAAACGCTGGCTTCCCAGGAACATGGTCCAAACCTGTCAACTGCTTTGACTCCCTTATTTACCAGAAATCTGACATATTTGTAGACTTGCTCTGGAAACCTCTCCGTGGGGTTTCTATATGGCGCTACAGAGTGATATCAGACTTTAATTAATCTGTTTTGCTTCTGAACCATTAGTTTCTGTTTGAACAAGTTGCTGCGGTACAGAAGATGGTCAAGATAGCCGTTCCCAACCTTAAAAATGCAGTGAAACAAGCAAACCAGCCAAACCTTTAATCACAACTCTGATTCAACACATGGACGAAGAATAGCAAATAATTGAAATCTCATACTGTTGCATTACTAGTTTGGATTTTTTAAATAAATAAATATTTATTATAAGTAAATATATATATATAATTTAATATAAAAGTAAAAAAGTATAAAGTAAATATTTAATCATAAATATTTCAGGGTTATTTAGACTAAGTTACGAAATTAAATGGCTCACCCGCAGTACCCTCACGGCCCACTAGGAGGTCCGCACATTGTGTAAAACTAATTTTGGTAAAATTCTTTTGTGGGTTTGTTTTAATTGTACATCGAAATCAGTACATGCATAAGCTTGTATGAGTTTCAGTTCATGCAGGTGATAACCCAGGTGGGTAACCCACCAAAATACAGTAGGAAGGGAGTGGTGCCTCAGCAACTCAGACTCTGGGTTATTGATTTGGGGTTCCAGGTCCGAGCTCTGCCGTCAGTGGTTGCCACACCCCATACTACCCAGCCACTGGGTAACCGGCATAAAACCTGTGCCAGGTTGTGTGTTTGTGAATCGGATGGTCCGCTGTGGCGACCCCTCGATGTGAGCAGCTGAAAGAATGTTTGTTTTAGGGGGAAAAATTAGAAGAAGAAAAAGCTAAATATAAACCTCATACAGTAAAGTGCACAGGCTGAATGATGTAACTTCTACTCTCCATAGCAAATAAAACAATTATGATTTGCGTAATTGAATAATATGCAATTAGTTGCATAAATTGCATTTGTTCTCTGACTCATGCTGAGCTTACTTTTTTATTATTTTTTTTTTTTAGATGATTTGATTTCCTTAACCATGCCTCCTCCTACTATAATTTC
>JAOTRS010000031.1:14058946-14069796 GCA_028565755.1 Dinotopterus cunningtoni
TCTAACATTTAACATTGTTGTGACCCAATGAAAACATGCAGAAAATATTTTAATGTAAGATAGAATATGCAGAATGCAGAATATCTTTTAAAAAAAGCTAGGTTTTCTCAAAACTGCCAAAATGGATTTATTTCATTTTGCATTAAATTTTCTTTGTAGGAACTCATTCATTCACTCATTGTCTATACCACTTTATCCTGCATACAGCGGGGGCCTGGAGCCTATCCCAGGAGACTTAGGGCACAAGGCAGGGTTCACCATGGCCAGGGTGCCAATCCATCTCAGGGCACACACACACACTACGGGCAATTTGGGAGCGCCTATCTGCATGTCTTTAAAAAGGAAGGAAACCAGAGTACTCTGAGCAAACCAGTCAAGCACAGGGAGAACATGCAAACTCCATGCACACAGACCGCAAATTCAGAATCGAACCCTCGACCATGGAGGTGCAAGGTGACCATGCTGACCACTACACCACTGCGCCGCCTTACAGGAGCTCACCTTGAGAAATTGAGCAAAACAAAACTGGAACAATGCGGAAAAAGCATTTATGCTCACGTAACAGTTCATCCCTTTAAAATAGCCTCAAAGCTGGATGTTAAATGTTGAATATCACATTTTAGGGCCTGGATTGTAGCCTGGAATTCACATGCTTTTGTGCACTGATTGGCCAGCCGGTTGACCTTTAGACAGATTAAGCATGAAAAGGAGGAATTTATAAGCAGCTCACATAACTGGTGTTGTTCTGCAGAGATGCTGATGTCAGCACGCTGGTTCAGAGAGTCAGAAGCAGCGACCTGAATTCACTTAAACTCAGCCGCTGATGTGAAGTCACAGCTTTTGAGTCCAATTTTTTGGAGTCTTAGAGAAAAGACCATTTTACCTAACTAACATAGAGACGCGTGTTTCAAAGGCTATATTATGTTTTTGCCAGGCTATGTTGTTATAACGAGATAAAACACATCATGAAATCATCGAATCAAGCGACACACATCCAAGAAGAGGGAACTATAGAGGTTTTTGTAGAAACTTGCATTAAAATGAATAAATTATTACTGTAAATCAAACACATCCATTTAAATAGATGAAAGAAAATGCAATAGGTAGTAAAATTTATTTTAAAAAATAATTAAAAAAAACTCCAGCTACTGTATATTATTGATATGAAATATCAGGCTAGTTAGCAGACATTACTTTGATCAACCTGGATAAGTTAGCATTACTTAGCGCTGTGTAGCATTACCGCCAGTCTAAACTTCTTGCATTTAACAGACTTTGCTAAAATGCTTTGCTAATATTTATTGTTTTTAATGACAAAACAAACAAACAAACTAAAAAATCTGAAAATATATCTAGACAAGGTTCTGCTCTATTTTTGAGTAATTATACTTTGTTTTTAGTATGTTATTACAATATAGTCAAAACTATGTTATTTAGCATTATAGTGTGTGCTTAAGTTCTCTGATTTTCAAAAAGAAAACTATAGTCATTTTTTGGCTTTTTTTTGTAAAAAAAAAACCAAACAAACACAAAAATGTCTACAAACTTATGAAAGGTCCTGTAGGAGGCTGATATTCTGTCAGTTACAGATATGCTAGCCAATCATAGCAGTTTCTGAGCTTGTGTATGTTAAAGAGGGCAGATAGCGCTTTCCTCTGAAGGCGTTACACTAGTTACATTGTGACACTTTGTAAGCAACAGTTTAAAAAAACAATTGGTCGTTAGGCGTCATGTGTCTCACAGGAAGCAAGTGATAGCCTTCACCCAGTCTATTGTTAGAACTACTTTCTTGGGAGAAAAAAACACAGAAGACGGAGGTGATCTCATTTCAGTTAAAGGAGCCACACCTCCAAATCAGACTCCATGTTTGTTTTACTTTTAAATGGCCACTTTTTTACAAGCCAATCAAATACCTCATGGATAAAGCCAAAGCCCCGCCCACTTAAACATAGCATTTCACTTACAAATGTGTCACGGACAAGAAGCAAGATGTGGCTGAATTGCTGTATTCATGGATTCATGTAGCAATTGAATTGCCAAATTCAATTAAATCTAAACCTTAGAACAAGCAGGTATAGTAATTGACCTGTATATTAATTAGTGCTTTTAGATCTTTACTGATCGCTGCTTTAAGTGTTTTGTTGAACTTTGCTTTAAGATGTTTACTGTTATGTGCTTTGAAATGTTCACTTACCTCTGCTTTAAAAGCCTGGCTGGTTGCTGGTTCATGAGTTTTACTGATTGCTGCTTTAAGTTATTGATGCTTTAGGATTGTTGGTAACTTCTGCTTTCAGATCTTTATTGATTGATGCTTTAAGAGTTTTGTGTATCCCTGCTTTAAGAGGTTTGATGGTTGCTGATTTACAGTAGGAGGTACAGTATGGCAATTACTAAAATACGATGTTTATTGATCACTGCTTTAAGAATTTTGCTGATTGCTACTTTAAAAAAACATTTTATTTTCAGATTAAATCTTTCGAGGTAAAATAAGTAAAGTGCCTGTTTAGTTTTGATTAAATAATAATGTTTAGTTTCCTACAATTTGTGTCTTTTTATTCTTTACTACATACGACAGAACCCAGCTGTTTACTGTAGAATTTTTTGTTTTGATTTTGCTTGGGTTCTTGTACACTAAATCCCTTACAAATGTTTCTTTATTAATTAATGTTTGTGTGTGTTTGTGTGTGTGTGTGTTTGGTTAGCTCACACTTATTTTCCACCGGATACATTTTGAAATCACTCTACTTACTGCTGATTGACCTGTTCTTTCCGGAGTTTACACTTTGTGTTGTTACACTTTGTGGAACAGTATGTATCAGATTAAATATTAATATCTCAGTGTGTAGCAATCCGTGTGTGTGTGTGTGTGGATGTGTGTTTGGTAGCTGTCACACACACTTTTACTTGGCCTTGGTATATTATTGTTTGACACAACACTGTGATTCCTGTTAGCTACTGAGTAATATGGCTGACTATACATGGTGGGTGTTGTTGTGTTTAATATAACTCCCTGCTCCCTAGTCTTTGTGCACTATGTAGTACATTGTATAGTGCACGAGTACGTTATACAGCATACAGCAATTTTGCTCTCTGTTGATTGCTGCTTAAAGATATTTAGTGATCACTGCTTTATTATTTAGTCATCTAAGGGTTTTGCTAATTGCTAAGATATTAAGTGACCATTGCTTTACAATATTTAGTGATCCCTGCTTTAAGTTATTAATGATCGCTGCTTGAAGAAATTTATTGATCATTGATATACTGTAAGTGTTTTGCTTATTGCTTTTTTAAGATATTAAGTGAAAATATTTAATTATTGCTGCTTTAAAATATTTAGTGATCACTGCTTTACATTATTTTGTGATTGTGGTTTAAGTTATTTAGTGATCGCCGATTTAATTTATTTAGAGATCGCTGCTTTAAGTTATTTAGTGATTGCTGCTTTAAGAGTTTTGCTGATTGCTGCTTTAAGATATTTAGTGATCGCTGATTTAAGAATTTTGCTAATTGCTGCTTTAAAATATTTAATGATTGCTCCTTTAAGATATACAGTGATCAGTGCTTTACAATATTTTGCTGATTGCTCCTTTAAGTTATTTGGTGATCACTGCTTTGAGAGTTTTGCTTATTGCTGCTTTAAGTTATTTTGCTGATTGCTGCTTTAAGATATTTAGTGATCAGTGCTTTACAATATTTTGCTGATTGCTCCTTTAAGTTATTTGGTGATCACTACTTTAAGTTATTTAGTTACCGCTACCATAGGAGTTTTGCTGATTGCTGCTTTAAGATATTTAGTAATTGCTGCTTTAAGATATTTAGTGACTGCTGCTTTAAGATATTTAGTGATTGCTGTTTTTAGATATTTAGTGATCACTGCTTTAAATTTTTTTGCTGATTGCTGCTTTAAGATATTAAGTAATCGCTACTTTAAGACTTTTGCTGATTGCTGCTTTAAGATATATAGTAATTGCTGCTTGAAGATATTTAGTGATCGCTACTTTAAGAGGTATGTAAGATATTAAGTGATCACTACTTTAAGAGTTTTGCTGATTGCTGCTTTAAGATATTTAGTGATTGCTGCTTTAAGATATTAAGTGATTGCTGCTTTAAGTCATTTTGCTGTCTGCTGGTTTGAGAGTTTTGCTGATTGCTTCTTTAAGATGCATATTTTGATCATTATTTCACCCAGGTTCCTCTTGGATAAGAAGCGGCTTTGGAGCTGCTTGTTAGTTTAAAGCCTTAATCCTCTCATTTTTTCTCGGATGAATAGTCTCAGCCTTCCCCTTTGTCCTGTTTCTCATTTTCACTTCTGCACACACTGTCTCTCTCTCTCTGACTCTCTCTGTCTCTCTTTTCGTTTATCCTGTCCTCTCTGTAATTAGTGAGAAGGCAGACTTTTTTAAGTCCCTCCCCGCTTCTAAGCAGAGGCGGAGTCTGAGACACAATAGGGTTTAATCACTCATGTGGTCAGAGTTGAGGGAGAGCCAAGCTTCTCTTACATGAGTAAGAGTGAGATAGAGAGAAAGGGTGTGTGTGTGTGTGTGTGTGTGTGTGTGGAGTGGAGTGGAGTTCACAGTGAGGCACAGCTACACAAGACATCCGGGAAAACACTGGCACAGGGTCAAACTGCAGCTGGAAAAATCTACATCAACCTGGGCATCTGCTTCATCATCCTCATCATCTAGACAGGATCATGGCTGCACGCTTCCCGTTGTGTTGTTCTTCTTAGCACACACTGAGTGGTGGAGTGGAAATCAGAAGGGGCAGGAGGGGCATCATGATCTCTCAGTACCCCCTGGCGTCTCTGCTCCCGTGGCCCCCGCTGCCCCTCTGCCTGGAGCTGGACGCTGACGGAGGAGTGGCACTGCAGAGATACCAGCCACGATCGCCAGACAGCAGCCCTCGACACTGGGTCAGTTCTCCCTATCGATCTGTCTATATCTAGGTAGCCGTTTGCGTGTGTGTGTTGGGTATCTGTGTGTGTAGTTATCATCTACCTTTTCATCTAGACATTTATTATGTCTGAGAGTCTACGAAAATCATCAATTGTGTAAACATGTTTCGATAAAAAATGAACATCTGGGTGCACATCTGGTGTGTGTGTGTGGGGGGGGGGGGGATTTCAATTAACCTGTTTCTTAAAAAAATGGTGTCTACTCATGTCACGATGATGATGAGCGTGTGTGTGTGTGTTAACTATTAACTGGTGTTAACTCCTAGACCCTATTCAGCACATTTTTCCATCAAGGTAAATCAGTTTAAAGTGACCAAAAGTAATTAGTTTTCAGCAAAAATTAAACAAACCCCTAATGTAAATAGATACTGTAGATAGATAGATAGATAGATAGATAGATACAAGTAGATGTGTAGATAGATATATAAATCTAATGTAGTCGAAAGTTTAATGTTATTCATGTTTTGTCATCTACATGAAAAACTTGGCTCACACACACACACACACACACATATACAGTGATTTTCTGTTGCATTTTAAAATTCCATTGGAATGGTTTTGTGTTGTTTGCGTTATCAGAACTCTCTGCAGCCTGGAGTGTGCTGTCTGAGTTAATTACCGGATTAATTCCCCTTTCCTGTTATAATCCTGAATAACACTCTTCTCTTCTGGGAAGGCTTTACACTAGACGTTGGAGTGAACAGTAGTTGTGTGGATTTGTGTTCATTTAGAGGAGTGTTACTGAGCTCAGGCGCTAATGTCGGGATGTTGTGGACGCTTCCAGTTCCAGGTCCATCTCAAAGGTGATGGTTCAGTGGGGTTGACGAGTTAAGTCCAGAAACTCTCTGTTTGTGCAAGAAAATTTGAGTTCTTCCGCTCCAATATGTCCTTAACACACCGTGTCTTCATGGAGCTGGCTTTGTGGATCTCACAGGGGGGCGGTGGGGCGCGTCGTCATGCTGGATAAGGGTTTGAGCTTCTTAGCTAAAGTTTAGGGAAACTCTAACGATGTGTTTGAAGGAGAAGCATGTATTAGTGTAATAGTGCAGTGATTCATACACATTTTCTCACATTTCATACACATTTCCATAATTTGCTTTGGATTCTGAAAAGCTGCTTTGCGTGATTCAGTTGAATTGAATTAATAGTCAGGGGTGCACATACTTTTAGGCACACAGTGTAAATAGTGAATAACAGTGTAACCTTGGTCTTTTGCGATGAGGACTGACACTGGGGACTAGAACAAAACAACAACAACAACAATAGCCACAATGCTACACTCCATGTCTCTGTGAACGGGCTGTTGCTATAGCAACGATAACAAATCATTATGTTTAACGAGCGCATTACTGTACATAAAAACCTAGCGTTCTTTCCGATCCGTTTTGCTACACAGGAAAAAGTCATGTGCAGCTGCTGACCAATCAGATTCATGGACGGTTTCTCTAAGGAGATATTCGTTCACTGTTTATGGAAGGAGTCTCCAGTGTCGGACTTTGCTTTAAGTCTCTCTAACTTGTTGCGACGCTGCTTCATGGCACCAGGTCCGTGGTTGTTGATTTTTTTTTCTCTAACGGCACATCACTAAGTGTCCTGAGAGTTCCTTGAAATAGAAACACAATGAAGTGTGTGAGTTAAAGCGTGTTTTCTTTTGTGCTCAGGCTGATGCTGACTCACTTCAGACGAATCAGCAGCGTGATTTCTGGTTTATAGATAAAGCAGAAAAAAGTGGCTATTGCACCAGAGTATGATCTTTGTGTCAAATGGATATGATGATGCAGCAAGAGAAAGTGCATGACTGTGCATGTGTGTGTGTGTGTGTGTGTGTGTGTGTGTGTAGGGAAGTTAATAAGGCTTGGACAGATAGTGAGAAGTGTTTGAGTTCACAACAATGCAATAATTGATTCCATGTGGTTTGATTCAGTTTTTTTTTTTTTTTTTTATTGCTGCCATTTTTTTTATCAAGCTGAGTATTCTAAACCGTGACGTATTTCCTCTGATTGAGGTACAGTATGAGTGTATATGGAGCTTTCCACAGACAAACCGTGAACAGATCACAATCTATTTAAACTTTCAGCGATGTGATAAAGTGACGATGGCAAATTTTCACCGGCATTTGTCTCAAGTGTGAGATTTGTGTAGATATCATGATCCATGGGACATCCATGATGCAATGCTAGAGTGCTAATGGTGAGTAGAGTGGAGAGAAAGAGTGAGAGAGAAACTATTCCTGCTTCTTTCTTATCTGCGACATGAGGCTGTGCTCTTCCTCACACTGTGCTCTCCTTCCAGCTATTGTTCTTCCAGCAAAGAGAGGGTACACACACACACACACATACACACACACAGAAAACAGAACACAAGGCACTGAAGTGCACTAATCTCTACTTTCCAAAGATGTCGGAAAACTTAGCTACTAAGTTACAGCCTTGACGAGCTGTTACAAAACACTGACACTGGAGACTCCTTACATACATGTATGGAAAACTTCACCATGTCCTTTATTCACATACATACATTTCTTAAGTCAAGTAGTCAAGTAGGGTTTATTGTCATTTCAACCATATACAGTTCAGTACACAATGAAATGAAACAACATTGCCCTAGGACCAAGGTGCTACATACAACATAAATGAACAAAAAACTAACTAGCTAACTAACTTAGAAACCCAATTTGCTGACTAGCTGAGACGAAACAGATTAACATTATAAATAAACAGAAACTATCTAAGTCCTATACAGAATAAACACGTCTGCTAAAAATGCATCATCTGCTGTAAATGTCCCCATGAATGAACTGCTATAGTGTAGATTATGGTTAAAACAATCTTCTGACCAATCAGAATCCAGAATCCAGCAGCACTATGGGATAGAATCTCTGCTCAAAACCATCAGACTCTGCTGTAAACCAAACCAAACATGCAGCTAGGTCAGTTTTTTTCAGGAAACTTTTTCATTTTTTAACATTGTGATCAGTACCAGGTGATTTTTGAGGACATTAGACGCCATCCTATCATTGCGAGGACATTTGGTTCTCACGAAGTGCTTAAAACGTGCTTAACACACACACTGTATGTTTATCGGCTCTCAGGTTCTTGCTTATCAGCGTGAGTAGGTGGGAGACTCCGGGCTCTAACCTTGTCCACATAAATCTCATTTATCACCACTCTGCCCTTCCTTTCTCTTCTTTTCGCCCAAACCGCAACCATTAAATCATGGCTCGTACTCTTGACACGTTCACCCTCTTCACCACACACTCCTCCGCCACCTCCTGTCCTTCGTCCTCCTCCACACCCGAGTCACGCAGCCCAGCCTGCTGGCTCATAAAACCGTGATTGCGCCTCCGTGCCGCTTAATGGCCCTGTTTTTTTCTCTCTCTCTCTCTCTTTCCCGTGACACGCACGATGCCGTCGGTTCAAAGTCCAGTCCTTAACGAAGGCATGGATCGCAATAAACGTCGGTTATGCCTTTCCTGTATCTCAGCTCCAGCACAGCAGGCTGTTCTTCATGCTCCTCTGTATGCTAACAAGCCTTTATATGAGGTCAGTGACCTCTAATAAAGAGCAACGTGGAGCAATGCAGCCAGCCCTGCAGGTCAGGAGTCAACTCCACGGCCGTGAGTGCGTGCTCTGACTCCGAATTTAATCTGAATTTAGGAGTTGCAGATGAAGCATTTTTCACATCTGCAGTTCTTCCTGTTTTTCCGCAAAAAGAAAGAAGAAGTTTTTTTTTCTTTGAAAAGTGCTGTTTTTTTATTCTCTTGCTCTCTGAGTCACTGATGAGTTTTTGATTCACTGTTTTGGTCATTCGTTCATTCATATGCTTTGTAACGAGTGTTGCCAGGATAAATTGCAAAATTCATGTCAAATTCAAGATGTTATTCATGATTATCGAAGAACTGTGTGATGTTACCCAGAAACAGGTCACGGCAGCCTATCCCAGGGGACTCGGGGTGTGGGGACGACTCCCTGGACATGGTGCCAATTCATGGCAGGTCACATAAGCATATACTGTAAGCACTCTCACACACTCGCTTATACACTATGGGGAATTTGGAAACACCAGTTAGACTACTCTGCATGTCTTTGGAGTATGGGAGGAAACCATGCACACAGACCCGAAGGCGGGACTCGAACCCTTGACCCTGGATATGTGACGCGACAGGGCTCAAAACTACGCCACTCAAAACTACGCCAGACTGCTGCTTCTGTGTTTTTAGATCTTTTTGTCAGATGTTACTCTGGTGTACTGAAGTATAGTTACGACCATTACATAAGTGTCAGAGGCTTTTATTGACAATTACATTAAGTTTATGCAAAGAGTTAGTATTTGCACCCTTCTTTTTGAAGACCTCTGCAGTTTGCCCTGGCATGCTGTCAATCAACTCCTGGTCCACAGCCTGACTGATGGTGCAGCCCATTCTTGCATAATCAATTCTTGGGGTTTGTCAGAATTTCTGGGTTTTTGTTTGTCCACTCGCCTCTTGAGGATCTCCCGCAAGTTCTCAGTGGGATTAAAGGTCTGGGGAGTTTCCTGGACATGGACCCAAAATTTCCATGTTTTGTTCCCAGAGCCACTTAGTTATGACTTTTGCCTTATGGTGAGCAGCTCCATCATGCTGAAAAAGGCATTGTTCATCACCAAACAGTTCTTGGATGGTTGGGAGAAGTTGCTCTCGGAGGATGTTCTTGTACTGTTCTTTATTCGTGGCTGTGTTCTTAGGCAAAATTGTGAGTGAACCCACTCCCTTGGCTGAGAAGCGACCTCACACATGAATGGTCTCAGGATGCTTTACCGTTGGCATGACACAGGACTGATGAGAGCAACTACTTATGCTATACATGTATGCAAACCGCTAACACTGGAGACTCCTTCCATAAATGTTAATTAAACATCTCCTTATAGAAAACCATATCAACTATTACCAACATTTTTTAAATTCATTTACTGTACATCTAGCGTCCACTATGCACAAATAAAATCTCATCAGTAAAACAATAGCTTTAGTGCAATTCTAAGAACAGCAGACATGTTTATTTCATTTTTATATTGTGCAAAAAAATAGTGAAATAGTAAAAGAAATTTTACTATATAAATTTTTGCATGCAAGATTTATTTCACAGCGCTTGCTCTTGCATGCAAAAAAATATTATATTGATTTTTGCTTTATTTCATGCCTAGTTTAATATTTTTGCAAGGCTTTAATTATGTAAGGAGTTAATACAGGATGGATGGATTATGTATAAATGTTCCCGAAGTATGAGGAATGAGGAAGTATTTTGCAGCGCTGCAGCACGGTGCAGTTTCATTTCAGCTTTTTAAAATTATTTAATAATCAAAACAGTTTGTGGGCTTTTTTTTTTTATTTCATTTCTTTAATTAAGCTTCCTCAATTTTTTTCCTCATAACAAAGCCTTAAGGAGGACAGAGGACTCTGTGCCAAGCACATCAGCCGAACGTGTCCATGTCTTTAAAGCGGAGGTGTTTATAGACGACCTGCTGCTCAGGTGTGTCCCTGACAAAGGTGGACAAAGTACAGTGAAAGTGCATTGGAGTAAAAGTCTCAAACTCTTCCTCGGTTAAAAGGAACAGATCAGCCTGCGTAAAAGTACAAAAAAAAACAACAAGATTTCACATTCAAATACTCACAAATAAAAAATAAATAAACACTATCATATTTCTGTGTTACTTTCTAGTTCACTAAGAAATATTATAAGGATGTCATATGGAAATATTAACATATAAATTCAAATAGTTTTCTAGTAACCTAAACCTTAATTTCCTTTTTGGAACAAATGTCAAGGCACATTAGCATGAAAATAAAACTTGACTAGCTGGATAATTTATGTAATCGATTTGCAAAATATAATAAAACTAGCGAATAAAAAAAAATTGT
>JAOTRS010000031.1:14121463-14133270 GCA_028565755.1 Dinotopterus cunningtoni
CCCCACTCTTCACCCCCTCCCTTTATTTCCCCCCCCCCTTCAGAGAGCAAGCGATGGCTCAGGAGACGAATCAGACGCAAGTGCCGATGCTCTGCACGACGGGGTGCGGTTTCTACGGAAACCCCCGGACCAGCGGCATGTGCTCGGTCTGCTATAAAGAGCACCTGCAGAGGCAGCAAGCGGGTGGGCGGAGCAGTCCATCAGGTGAGAGCGAAATAAATAAATGAATTTTTTTTTTTATATACACACACACACTTTGTGTTAAATAACTGATTTAATTGTGGTTGTTTTATTGTTTTTGTGCCTCCCTTTTAGATTTATTTTTAATGTCAAGATTTAGCATTAATGTTCTCTACTTACACCATGTACAGCATGTTAACCTCAACAACCGCGCTGTACGCCATCTTTTCATTACCTGGGTTTCTGGGTCACATAAAAAAAATTCTAAAAGCATTTTATCCAATCAGGTAATTAATCGAGCTTGTGTTGTGATGTTCATGTCTTGTTTCTTGTTCTTTTTATTTTTAAATCCACCTGCAGCCGCCACCTCTCCGTCAGGGTCTACAGGAACCCCTGCTGTAACCGTGGAGACAGATCCTAACACAGACGCCGTCTCAGAAACTGTGGCTCCTTCCGAGGAGACGAGGTAGAACAACGACTTCTAATAAATGTTTAAAACTTTATATACACACACACACACACACACACACACACACACACACACACACACCTTTACTTTGGATTTTTTTTGCTTCTGTTTGGTTTCACACCACTCTGAGGATGGGCGATATAAATAAAATTATTGTGATATTTTAAAGACATTTTTACAGAAGATATGCATGAGGATGTTTAGGTTTAGTTAAAATAAAACAAACAAAAAAGAATGTCTACAACACATCTGGAAAAATATTTGTATAATTATATCAGTTCTAATAATGTTTTTAGAATTGTACAGTTAATAAGAATTGTACAATTGAGTATTGCCTTTAAATGTGTTCAAGAAAGATTTCACGTTGTTCAGGAATGTGTATTATGACATAATTTATCACAATATCGATATTAACTTATCTTATTCTGCAATTCCTCATAAAAGTCTTCATTCCACAACTACCTGTTTTTTAATTTTTATAGGTTAAAAAGATGAAGCTCAAAATTTGCTCATGCTTGTCCCTAGTGGTAGTAATGTGTAATAGCAGATAAACTGATTCGGCTGATTACGTGGGGCTTAACGTAATAATTTTACAGCTTACATACGTCCATCATATCAGCATGACCGAGAGATTAATTATAGGAAACCGATAAAGCGGTAACGAGTTCACATTTACAAAACCAGCACTGGAAAAGATGGAGAAAGTAATGAATTTTCATGCCATCGCAGGATTTCTAACACGTGATCGGATCGTTGAAATGCACACGTGCTCATAACCTTTTAAAAATAATATTTATTTAAAGTTTGTTGCTGTAACTTGTCCTGAGGTAATAATGTAAGTGTGTGGGGTTTTTTTAAATTTTTTTTGTTAAAAATTTTTTATAGCAGCTCATCCAGTCCCGTCACTCAGCAGATGACGGCCATGAGCATCTCCCAGGATGCCGCAGCAGCAGCCACTGACTCGGACCGACCCGACGGCGAGGAGGAAGACGAAGACGAAGGATCGTCCAAAAGCACAGGCCGGTGTTCGTTTTTCTTTCTTTTTTCTTTTGTTCTTTTTTTTGTTCGTTTGCATTTTTTGTTTGTTAGATGTTCCTTTTTTCTGTTATATTTAAGGAACAGAGCACAGAGAGGGGGGAGAAAGTAACACGATTCACTTGTATTTAATTAGTTTATTTTATAAATTTTGTGTCTCAGGTCCGGCCACAGAGGCAGCGCAGGCCTCATCAGACGGAGAGCAGACCCCCGACAAGAGCAAGAAGAAGAACCGATGCTTCACCTGCAGAAAAAAAGTCGGCCTCACGGGTAAGTTAGAAAGGAAAACAATAGACGCTCGGGAATAAATGTGGAAATGTACTTTTTTTTAAAAATTTATTTATTTATTTTTATTATTTGAACATTACTTAAGAAAAAAAAAAAGTGGTCGACGTGGGTAAATGATTCTATGTCTGTGAGGAGACATTTAACATTTACGTAAGGAGTCTCCAGTGTCGGTGGTTTGTAACAGCTTTCCGGAATCTTCAGGATGCTTCATGGTCCTCTGTTACCATGTCAGATCAGGAACTAAATAAACTGCTTTGTTAACGTTAAACATAAAAACTACAAAAATAATTATTAGTAAAATATAAAACCATAATCTAAGCTTTCTAAGTTGCCTCTCTGTCTCTCTCTCTGCCTTGTTCTATTGCTCTGCTTTTTTTGTCTTTTGTGTTTCTCATTGCCTTGCCTTTGTCTCTTACCCTCTTATCTCTCTGCCTTCTTTCTATCGCTCTCTGCTTTTCTCTTCCTGTCTCTCATTGACTTTGTCTCTCACCTCTTGCCCTCTTTCTCTCTTCCTTTGTCTGTCTCTCTATTTCTCTGCCTCGTTCCATCACTCTCTGCTTTTTTGCCCTCCTATGTCTCTCAATGACTTTGTCTCTCACCCTTCTCTCTGTCTCTAGGCTTCGACTGTCGATGCGGTAACCTGTTCTGCGCCGTCCACCGCTACTCGGACAAACACGACTGTCCGTACGACTACAGAGGAGCGGCGGCAGCTCAGATCCGCAAAGAGAACCCCATCGTCGTGGCAGAGAAGATCCAGAAGTTATGAAGACTTGACTTAAAAAGAAAATCGAAAAACTAAAATGAGGATTGTGTTTGACCTGCAGGCTTTATCATAGCAATGGTGACACCGATTTCTGACACGGCTCCGTTTCTCTGTGGTAGGAAGCAGCAGCGCCGCACACGCCTGCTCTAAAAACCCCACGACTTCCCCGACTCTCTCTCTCTCTTTTTCTGAGTGACAGAACAGTGTGTGTTTGCGTGCGTATGTGTCTCTGTGTATGTGTGTGTGGTCAAGAGTCAGGGGGAGGGTCTTATGGGGGTGTTTTTCTTTGTTTTTTTTTGGGGGGGGGGTTATGTTTTCTTTTTCTCTGGATTTATCAGTGTGACCTTTGGGAAAAGTGACGCCGAGGTTTACGAAGGGGCGTTCATTTATTATTTTAGTTCTTTTATGATTTTTTTTTTTGTGTGATCGATTTATCAGCTTCTCTTTCACTTATTATTAATGATCGAGTGAGTGACAATTTCTTTTCCTTTTTTCCCCTCTCTTCCTGTTTTAACAAGCGTGTGAAAGCTTTTTCAGAGGATCTATATTAATATATTGTAGTTAGCTCAAGTTGTCTGATCGAATCCTATTTATTATTACTTTAAATATTTTGTTTTTTTTAGTTTCCGTTTGCGCGAGTTGTGCCGGAGGCGTGTAGACAGAGGAAAGGAAAAAAAAACAAAAACTTTGTCATTAATCTTTGGATTATATGACACGCTTGAGCCGCAGACAAGAGTCTAACCAAAGCACAGCGTGACGCGGATGATCCGAGCACAAATTGGAAAGGATTGTTTTTTTTCTTTTTTCTTCTTCTCATTGACCACAAATATTCCTGACCACCAGCAAACGCCGGACTCATAGAAACACAGTCTGTTATGTGTTTTCTTCAGCTCTGTGCATACACACACACACACACACACACACACACACACACACACACACACACACACATACATACACAGGGTGTACTTTGATGATGTCACAAAGGAAGTCGTCACTGCTTCCAGGAAGACAAGAGGCTCTTCACGTGAGCGAATGGCTACTAGCAGTGCGACAAAGCACGCGACGTTGATCACATCGCGCAATATCGTTCTTACCCCATCCCCCACCGAACATCATGATGTGATCATATCGAGCCGTTTTTGTATTTCTTTGTCGAAAGTGTGTGTGCGTACATACCACATGGCTACTTTACTTATAACCAGCTTAATGAGAGCGTGACGAGGTTAGCGCTCAAAGTTGTCCATTTGCTAATCTGCTGCTCGTCCCGGAGCAGAGGAATGAAGGACGAGTGTGTATCAGGGTGGGGAGGGTTATTGCGTATTTAAAAAAGAAAAAAAAAAGGGCTGAAGCAAATGGGGCGTGGTCACATGGGACAGGTAGTGGGAGGAGTTTGGTTGCCGGGTTTCTACAGTATTTGTCTTTTTATGTCATCGTATAGTTTCGAGATCCAGAATGCAATGGTTAGTAGGTGTGTCTGTTTCTTTTCTTTTTTTTAATTCTTTTTTTTTTTATGTCTTTAAACACAACGTGACAAGGTTAGACTTCAAACAAAATAATAATAATAATAATGTGATTGATGTGACCCGGTTTGCATAAACATGGAAATAATGTGAGCGCATCTCCCTATTTTTACACATCTATTTCCTCTACTTTTATTTTTGATTCTTCGTTGGCGCTCCTGACTTTTAGCAGAATCCGAGCTGTCCATCAAACAACGGGGCGGGGTCTTGCATCTTGTCGTTAACCGGGTTTTTTGTTGTTTTGTTTTTTTTAAATAAAATAGCATCTAAGCGCGTTTGTACAAACGCATCTTTCGTTATTAGAAGTTTTTTAATTTGACTTAATGCTTTTGAAGTTTAAAAAGCAGTAGACTGCGACTCGTCCCATCCTTACCGTTTAATCTTTTAAGACTTTAAATACTTTTTATAAAGTATAAGGTATATATATTTTATAAAGCATTAAGATAACAATGTAATATCTTGTTCCATTAATAATGTATTGAACTTTCACACACCTCTGGAACTGAAATGGTAATCATGTCACGAATCTTCAGTCAAAAAGCCATATCATATCGAGCAATGGAGAAAATCTATATAGTTATTTACAAATAAGACATAAATATGAAGCACTGGAGTTTTAAACACACCAGAGTTAAATCACGTTCGGGATTCGCATGTATAGTCGACCTGTGTGCAGGTAAAGTGTTGCTTTTACACAGAGTCAGGATCTCTAGATCTTGCAGCATCATGGGAGAAATGAAATGAAATCCAGGACAGAGTTCTGGAAAAGTTTTAATCAAAGTCTGATTATTAAAAAGTTTTTAAACATGTGACCGAGCAGACATGAGTAAGCTTTTTTTGTTTTTTGTTTAGTTTTTTTTTTCTTCCTTTAAATGGGAAGAATATACGGCACTGCTGCAGCTCTGTCTAGAGGAGAGCGCCCCCTCCAGACGCCAGTGAAAATGGGAATAAGGTGGGAATGAGTCTGAGAAGCGACCATGTCAAGCACGGGTTCTGTGTTTTATTCTTCACCCTGAGCTGCTCCTGTAGTGTTTGATTAATCAGTTAGCGTGTTTAGCTTCACCTTCAGCTTTGCTACGAGTCTGTGATCAGTGCAGACGGCTCAACACGAGCCTCCTCTTTCTCCTCCTGTTGTAGTTGAAGCAGTTCCGCTATGAAAGCCTTGTGTTGCTGGAGAGGTTCAAATGATCTGGACTTGGTTAGTGTGGTCTCCTCCTCCACCTCCACCTCCTCCTCCTTCAGCTCGTCACTCTGACTGCTTGTAATGTCTGTGCTTTAGGTAAGAAACCACATGGAGTCGGGAGCTCCTCTGCTGCGTACATTTGAGACAGTTTGTGTTCCAGTTTGGCTACTACAAGCATTTAACTTCAGCGCCTGATGTAGAGAGCCGACAGGTAACACCAACGCCCTGGAGTTGAGCTCCTGTGACCGAGCCGTCCGTGCATGCTGCTGATAGATGAGGGGTTTCCAAAATGCATAAAAAACTGCTTGGTTTCTTACTTTCTTACTTGATCTAAGACCAGAGAATTTATTTTTCTTCCATAAAGTTCTGCTTTGTGATTTATTCAATGAACATCTTCTCATTTCCAGCATTTGCAGAGTTACTCATTTCTCTTTTATTTTGTATTATTATAATCGTTTTTTTTTTTTTTCTCGGTAGCTTGTTCATGGCCACGTCTGCATGATTCTGTGTTTTCTAGCAAATTCAGACTCTCAGGAGCAGGTGTATTTACATTGAGAGATAATAAACACACTGCACACAGGTCGACTCTTCACACAGTTAAACCCCGCCTCACAAATTTTCACCTCAGGAACTGAAATTTTATAAGAAATTTGTATCTTCAGCATACGAACGAGCCGAACCGAACACCAGCTAACGTCATGCGTACGTCCGGGAGCTGCTCAAAACTCGTTCGCGTCAGTGGAAACCCAAATAAAGCGAGTTTACAAATTTTTACACAGATCTTTCAGTCAGCGAAAGCGTCAACGCACGGTACAAACGTCTGGTTCGGCACGTGTTCAAAAGCTACGTGATTTATCACACTTTTTTTTTTTTTTTTTTTACGTTGGTAATATTTTTGGCTGGCTGGAATAAATCATCTGCATTTACATTATTATTATGAGAAAATTTATCTCGGATATTGTATCATTCAGCTGTAACTAAACATGTGACTTCTGATGGTGAATTTAGCAAACTGTACAGAGAGTGTAGATGATCCACGAGCTCTAATCCGAATCCAACTGCATTTCAGTTCCAGGTTCTAACGATAATACAAAATACAGAAATGTTTAAGTGGGGGTGAATACTTATGCACATGTTATTATTAGGTGTGTTTCTGCTAATCATCACTGATTTTGTTATAAATCTGTTCACACTTAAACAGAATTACTGGAGTATGATTATCAGCCGATCCACATATCATTTTCTTTTATTTTCATTATTATTATTAAAACATGATGTCATGCAGCTCTGGTATTCCCACCAATTGTTTAATAAATAAAAAAGGAAAGGAAAATAATGACTAAACTGAATTTAATTGTTTTTTATTAGTACAGTAATGCGATACGCTCGCACCTCCGTTCGTAACAACAACCTTCTCCTGTAACACCTGTTGTTTTTTTCCAGCTGACCCGTGTGTGTGTGGGGAAGGTAAACGTTCTAAAGCGATGTCTAAAGGCGGAGTGTTGTCTGTTTTTGTTTTTTTGGGTGCTCGTTTAAGCCATATGTCCTGTTTCTTGTTTTGTTTCCCCCCCAGTCCTCCGTCTCTTACACCGTCCTCCAGACTCACCACCGACTTTTATTTTAGTGTTTTTACAATTTAGGATTTTTTTTTTTGATGTGTACGTACAGTATAAACACAATACAATTAAAGTTTATTTTAAAATTATTCTCGCTGTGGAGTTTTATGTATTTTCCTCCTTCAGACAGGGGTGTGTTTCTCCCTGGGGTGTTGGATGGAATTTCAGTGTTTATATTATTTTTTTTAACTTGTTTACATCAAGGTTAAGCAGTGTGATGTCATCATCATGACATGTTTCTAAATATACTTTTCTAAAACTTCTTATATTGAAATATTTCAGAATTTTAACAATAGTAAATTCTTATGGTTTTTGTATTAAACTTTTCAAATTGTAGAAATTTGTAAAAAAAAAAAATTATGGATAATCAATTTAAAAACAATATAAAACTTAAAACTGATAATGAATATTAAAGTTAATTATTATACTACGGTGTGGCCTAAAATTTTGCCGTCTTAGGCGTTTCTCCTTATCTTAAACTAGTTTATTTTTATTTCAGACCCAAGATGTCTTCATTTTTCTGTTCGTCACATCCGTAACGCTCAAAACATGCTAGATATTTCTAGGATGTAAATATTAAATTTGAGGATTTGTTTAATTAAGCTAAAGAGACTACATTAAACTTTCATTGAAGTTTTGGTCATTTTAGTCATTATCTTCAGGTTTCCAGTGCGCGTGTGTGAAAAAAACCTGAGGGGGAAAAAAAATTCTCTGCTTTTTGTTCATTTCCCATGTTTGAAGTGGACGGAGCTTAAACAAACCAGTTGGATTTCCCCCTAATGTGACGTCATAAAAGCAGAGCCCCTCTCCTGGCTTGTTGCTCTGGAGGGGCGTGGCTCAAGAGTATATTATTTACATGAACAATGAAACAACTGAGGTATAAAAATGTATGATCATTAAAGAAAAACAAAAGGGATGAACGACAGCAAAAAAAACAGGAAAAAAGTGAAAAAAGGTGAGGGAGAGAATGAGAGAAGTATTGAGCTCTGTGTTAACGGAATCATAAAACCTTTGATTCATTTACATTCTAGTGCATGAGCTGTTACTATGGAAACAATAATGTTTTAGAACTGCTTCGGTCCAATCAGGATGCAGAACCGGGCTTCGATCTGGCATAAGAGTGTATCAAGTCGTACACACACGTGATCACAAGAAACTCGACACATTGCGATATTTGTTTCAGAGATTGTCATTTATTGAGTCACGCATTTGATAATCAAGAATATTTAGTCAAAGGGGTGCCATTACTTTATCATTTTCACAGACTAGCGAGTAAAGTCAGTTGAAGAGCTCGAACCTTCAGCCCGGCTTGAATCTGTTCCTAATATTGCTCTTTATCGCTTCTCCTTATTGACAATGAAATCATAACGTAGAGGGAAAGAAAGAAATGATTAGACAAATCAGACACCACAGAAGCAGCGCCCTCTGCTGGCTGTTTGCTGTAATTAGCAGAATTTTGTACAGTATTTTACACTGAATAAACCCGACGCTGTTAGACTCTGTTAACAGGAACCGTTTCAGAATTGAAGCCGTGTGTGTGGATCATTTGTGATGATGGTGTGCAGCCTCCTTCATGCGACTGTACCACTTCTTCACCTTGGTGTTCTTCATCATGTCGTCATAAGCCTCGAGCCCCTCCATGACCCTCAGGACCCCGAACACCGCCTGGAACAGACACCGGGGGGGTGAAAAAGGTGCAAAGGGTAGGATGAAATATGGGGGAATAGGAGTAAGAAAGGAAAGGATGTTGTGGAGAAATAATGGGGAAATTTTTAAGACAGGAAATAAAAGAGACTTTTTTTTTTTTTTTAATACCAGATCGGCGAGGTTGGGTTTTTCTCCTCCCATGAATTTCTTGTTTTTCCCGATGGCCGCCACCCAGTCATTCACCGCCTGGTACAGGTCCTGTCTCACGTCGTCCTGCAGGTGGTGTCTAAGCGCCGGGGACAGAAAAGACAGAAGAAGAAAGAGAAGAAGTCAGAAATAAGGAAAAAAAAAGGAAGGAAGACCAAGAAGAGGAAAAAAGGGGAAAGAAGGAAAAAAGAGGAAAAAAAAGAAAAGAACGGCAAAAGAACGACCGAAAAAAAGAAAGTAAGAAAGAAAACAAGAAAGATAAAAGAAAAAGGAATAAAAATAAGTAAGAAAGTTCAAGGAAAAAAAAATTGAGCTAAGAAAAACAGGAAAGAAAACAAGATAGAGTGAACTTGTATGTGCGAAAGAACTTAAAAAGTAAAGAAGTGACTGACGAAAGAATGAAAAAGCAAGAAAAGAAAGAGAAAAAAACAAAGAAAGAAGAAAGACCTGGAAGAAGTGACTGACAGAAAAAGAAAAAAAGACTGAAAGAGAAATAAAAAGTAAAAGTAAGAAGTCCAAAATAAATTAAAAAAAAGTTACAGATCAATAGAGGAAGAAAAGCAGCAGGGGGTGGAGGGAGAGAGTTGGAGCGGCAGCATGGGGGCGCTGTGCTCACACACCTGCTCTTCAGGCGTTTGGAGATGAGCCACATGGCCGCCGCGCCCACGTATTTGGCGACGAAGCCCTCGAACGCGCCGAACTTTCCCTCACGCACGATGTAGTCGAACGACGCCAGAGCCTCGGCCGGGGTGCGGTACACGTTCGGGGAGATCAGGTGCACCAGCCAGTCGTCTGCCCACTTACGCCATTTAATCTCCTCTCTGAAAACACACACACACACTTAGCATACACACACAGACTCTCTGATACACACTAATGCATGGTGTATAAAGTCTGAGACTGAGGGAGAAAAGAGCATGCAGTTCCAGAACTCAACGTCCAATCACATTTCAGACTGCTGATGACATCACAACCTCGGGGTCAGACACACACGTGTGTGCAATGAATGAAACCGGGTGAAAGAAAAACACAAATAGTACAAAAGAAAAGGGACAAAAGGTAAATAAAGGTGAGTAAAGGGAGGGAGAATGAAAAAGAAAATAAGATAGAAAGAGAGAGAGACAGAGCGAGCGTGTGCGGTGACTGACTGTCTAGACGTCTTCTCGGGGTAGGTCTGCGGGTGTTTGCTCTCGTCCACCATCACCCAGTACTTGTTCCCGAACTCGGTCACGTCTCTGCCGCTCTCGTTCTTCGCCTTCATCTCGGGATAACAAGCCAGGATCTCAGGAACGCTCTTCTCCCTGTTCAACCATCATCATCATCATCATCATCATCATCATCTCACACTGACCTGAGGAAGAGCAGGAGGCGGAGCCTAAACACACTCACCTGCTGAGCAGGTACGTCATCAGAGCGCTAATGATCACGGACGAGTCGTTCAGCTGCTGCTCGGGAGACAAGAGACACCGGGTTTAACACACACACACACACACACACACACACACACACACACACACACACACACACACACACACCTCTCATTTCAGTCTTCTTATTTTTCCTTTCTTTCTATTTTTCTTTGTTTTGCATTCTTTCTTATTCACACACTTTTAGCTTTCTTTCTTTTTTTGCTCACTTTATTCTTTTTCTTTCCCTGCTTGCTCTCTTTCCTCCTCTTTGTTGTTTTCCTTCTCCTTCACTTTCTTCCTTTCACTTTTTTATGTTCTTTTTTCTTTCACATTTCTTCTTTTTTCCATTCTTTGCCCCTCTGGCTTTTCCCATTTTCTTTTTTCACTCATTTTCTGTCTTTTTTCACTGAGTTTGATGTTCGTGCTCTTTCTTTCTCAAACTGTTTCTGTTTTGTTCTTTCTTGCCCGTATTGTGCTTCATCATTCTTTAATTTTCTCTTTCTCTGTTCTTTTTTAATTCACTCTTTTTTTCTATCCCTTTGCATTCTTTCTTGTTCATTCTTTCAGCTTTTTTTTACTATTTCCTTTCTTAGCTTATTACTATTTTCCTTCTTTCACTCTAAACTTTTTCTTTACTTTTTCTTTCAATCTTCTGTTTTCCTCGATCTTTATTTTTCCTTTTATTCACTCTTTTCTTTTTTGTTCTTTCCTTATTCATTCACTCTTTTTCTTTTTTCTTTTCTCTCTCCTTCGTTCCTTTACGCTTTTCTTTTTCTTGCTCTTTCTTTCTTTCTTTCTTTTTTCTTTCATCCACTCCGTAGTTGTTTTTTTTTTTTCTTTCTCTTTCCTTCCCTTTTAGTCATCCTCATTTTCTTTCCCTTTCTGACTCCTCAGCTCTCCGGTGTGGAAACCTCACGCTGCACTCACCACGTTTCCGTTGACCATTACGATGGGGACCTTCCTGTAGCTGGACCACTTGATTTCCTGCCTCATGACGGGGTTGACCTCCACCACCTCGTACGGGAGGCCATGGTAGTCGAGGAAGGCTCGCACCTTACTGCAGAACGGACAGGTTTTATACTGATACAACTTTAGCTTCAGGTCCCAGCCTTCATCCTCCACCTGAATAAACGAGATCTCATCAGTACATTTATTAGCCACATTTATTCTAATTATTAGGCGCTAATTAACAAGGACAGGAATCACCAGGGACCGGCCCATGTGACATTATGATGATACCCCGGTGCCGATTTGTTCTGTATTACGACTGATGATTTCGTTACAATTCTAAACCAATCCTTCGCTCCTACAACACTGGACGCTGTGCTGCCAAAGTGTAAATAATTTAGATTGCACCACCTGTAGGATCATACAGGAACTGCAACATATTACCGCCTCAAATGCAAACAAATATACTTAGCAAAAAAAGAAACGTCCTCTGACTTTCAACTGTTTTTACTTTCAGTAAACTTAATGTGTAAATATTT
>JAOTRS010000031.1:14136638-14157137 GCA_028565755.1 Dinotopterus cunningtoni
TATTTAATAATTGAATGTATTATTTTTATTTCCTGTTCGTTCCACTGCGCTTCTGGATTCTGATCAGTCTGAAGGTGTTAATTTATTTCCTATAATGATAACGTGCTCGTTTTAACACATTATCATTTCCATAGTAACACGGTGAATGCTCCGTTAATAATAAACTAAACGATTGTATGATCGTCGATAACTTGAGATATTAGTGTCATTTTTACAGAAGGAGTCTCCAGTGTCAGCGTTACAACTTTACAACTTTATCTGTCTTTTTCTTCTTCGTCTTTATCACGTCACTACTTTCCTCCCTGGCGATGCTGTTGCCACCTCCGTGAACGTTTTATGCTTTAATCGTATTTTCGTAGCGGTCCTGTCCTGACCTGACGTTAGACCCCTCGTGTCTAACGTCGTCTGTCTGGAGCGCCCTGCTGTACATGTCCATAGGGTTGCGTTTCATTTCCCGCTAATTATTCATGACCCTCAGGTAGAGATCGGCTCGAGGTCGGCGATAATCACGCAGAGTAAGGATTAACCTCGAGGTGTAATGATGCCTCGTTTGCTCAGGAGGAAGTATTAAGTGTGTTATTAAAGTTCTCTAAATAGACTGTATTATCATTATAATATCTAATAGAATTTAATTACAGTGAAGATGTGGCTCAATTGAATTATTAATACGGTGTGTGATTTTCCTGGATCAGTCAGTCATAGCTTGGCTGTTGTTGTTATTATTATTATTATTAAGGACTATAATACTTTTATGTGGTGGTCTTCTGGCTGTTTGAGGGTTATAATGTCAGTGTAATCTAATTTCAAACTGAACCTGAGTAAACTCAAGTCCCAAGTTTAAATTCCCACCTTTAATCCCGTCTGTAGTCCTTTTCCCAGTCCCGCTGCTAATCCAATTCTGTTCCCAGTCTCATTACCGTTTCCCTTAATTTACATTCACATTTGGCATTTGGCAGATGCCCTCATCCAGAGCGACTTAGGTTTTATCTCATGGCACATCTGAGCAGGTGAGGGTTAAGGGCCTTCCTCGAGGGCCCGACAGTGGCGACTTGATGCTGGTGTGGTTTGAACCCAGGACTTTCGGATCAGCACCTTTACCACTGAGCTACCCCAGGCCTGTTCCCCAACCCTGTTTTTCGTTCCCGGTCCCATTACTGATCCTTGTTCTCTTGGCCATTCTCAATCCTGTATTCGTTTCCTGTTTGAATTTCGTTCCCTGTCCAAGTCTAGGAAGAGAAGCAGCTCTTTTTTCTACAGAGGAGCAACAGTAGCATCTGTAGGAGGCTTTACAGTGATGGCGTTGAATCATCTCTCTGTTACATCATCTCTCTCTCTCTCTATTTATATACATCTTTCTTTGTGTCTGTCTCGGTGTCTCTCGTTCTATCTGTATTTTCCAATTTCTCAGTCTCTCTCTTTATATCTATATTTGTCTCTCTGTCTCTCTTTCCCTCTCTCATCTGTCTGTCTGTCTATTTATCAATCACTCACTCATCTCTCTCTCTCTCTCTCTCCTGCAGTTGACGATGAATGGCCTGTCTGTCAGCGAGCTGTGTTGCCTGTTCTGTTGTCCCCCATGCCCGAGCCGTATAGCTGCTAAGTTGGCCTTCCTGCCCCCTGAGCCCACCTACACCCTCCTGCCCGATCTGGAAGCCGGCCCCGTGCCTACCAGCTCCACCACGGCACCCGGCCTGCGCTCCCGAGGCAGCACCGGAGCAGGAGGAGGAGGAAGTTCTGGCGGTTTAGGTGGAGGAGGAGGCGGTGGCAGTACCAGTTCCAGTGCCAGTGGTGGGGGAGGAGGAGGAGGAGCAGGTGGAGGAGCAGGAGAGGGGCGCTGGAAGCTCCATCTCACAGAACGGGCCGAGTTTCAATACACTCAGCGTGAGCTGGACGTCACCGAGGTGTTCCTGACGCGCTCAAGTCGAGGGAACCGAGTGGGCTGCATGTACATCCGCTGCGCTCCCGCGGCACGGTGAGACTCACAGGCACGCGCGGCACGAGGGCACAAACAAACAAACAATCAGATAGACAGACTTCATGATAAACGTGATGCTTAGAGTAATATCGTTATTATATCACAGTGCCAGTATCGAATGATCATAATATCCAGGAAGCAGTAACAGCTGTACAGTGGTATTAAAATCAACGTAAAAAAAAAAAAAAACTACGTAAAAATGTCACGGTGTGGTGTTTGTACAATGATGTCACCCTGATAATCATAAAAAAAAATATATATATATATATATATATCACCTCCTATAACTCATTACGTTCATGTACACTTAACCTTTATATAGAACTACCTGATCCCTTAACGTGGCTTATTTTCCTCTATAATGATGTGACGCGTGTCATGTCATGTAAGTAAAAAAAACAAAACAATTCTAGTACACTGTGTTTTTGTATTTGCATATTTTGAACGTGTGTGCGTCAGAATTGTTTACACATGTAAATCACAGTCCTTCCCCTCGTCTTATTTACACACACGTTGTCTTTTCTGTTCCTCCTCCTCCTCCTCCTCCTCCTCCTCCTCTTCCTCTCCTTCTCACTCACTCTCTGTGCTATCTTTAAACACCGCTCAGATCGCCCTGCTCTCGCCTTTATTTAGTCAGATGTCAGAAGAGTCTGTTTTTAAAACCGGATTAATTCTGTTCTGTCAGATATACAGTACGAAAGTCTCAGGCTGATTAGGACCACAGCGGATCACGAGCACAACGGCGGTTAACCCTATATGATGATGTCATGATACCTGTTTGTATTGCGATTCTTTGAGTATCACGGTTTTATAAATATCCCTAATCAATATGGGGGTGGGGAATCAATTCAGTTATAAATCGCAATTCTTTTGTGATTCACGTCTCGTCACACTGACCCCAGAGTCGATCTTTAAAAGTATATATTTTTATAATGTTTATAGTAGAGATGAACCGGTCGATCAGTCAGTGACCAGAATTGTCTGGTTTTCAGTTTGATCGGTCGTGACCGGCAATCAGACTCAGGAGCATCGAGTGGTGCAACGGAAACACATTTTTTTAAATGAAAAATCCTGAGCGTTTAAAGCCTTTGATCTTCCTTTTTTCTTTCCAAAGTGAATTAGTTTCAAACCCTCTCATTACACACACTTGCAGCAAAATTTTAAAACACCGCCATCGCTAATCAGTCGATAATTCCCTCCGCGTGCCCACTTTGGAAGCCGCACGCGTTCACGTGCTCACAGCCCGAACCCGCTCAACCCGTGCGCTCGCTGTCAGTGTGAGTTGTGAGACTTTTTTTTTTTTTGTGTGTGTTTGAGGCGGTAAAACGTCACAATTTCTTTATAATCCTACAGGTGGCGCACTCTGAACTATTTACACCTCGTGTGGTAGGAGTGAATTATTTGCAGAGTTTGTTTAGAAATAATAATAATAATAATGATGGTGGATGACGGAGATGCGCGCTGCTCAGTTGTGGGTTTAAAATGAGTAAACTAGTGTTATCAGGAACTGGCTACGTCTAATTACTTATTAAACTTAAGGTTTAAAAATGATAACAATATTAAACGATAATAATTAGCAGCGATTAATCATGATATCGTATTTTCTCTGCGACTGAGTGTCTCATTAGTTTGATTCCTGCTCATCAGACGGCGGTTTATTTTGGAAGGGCGGGGCAAATTTCCTCATTCATACTTTGGGAAGTACCTGACCCACCCCTCTCCCCCCCGCCTGCCCTTCAGGACATCCCGGGATGGGCAGGTGTGTATTAGTAAGGTTTTGTGAGACGTCCTCGCCTCCTGTCACAGACAGCATGATGAGGTCACAGGAAGTCGGGGAAAAAGCCAGACCTTTTGATCACAATTAAAAAAAAACAAAAAAAGGTGTTAAAGCCTTACTGGGACAGCGATTAAAGCCGCTTAAAGCTGAAGCGTGAGATCATTTAAACAGGTCTGAGCCGGTTCCTCTTTCTCGACTCGGTGAAATTATTTGGAACCTCTGGCGCGGTTAGAGCGGCGCTGAGGGGAGAGCCCGAGCGAACGCGTTTATGTTTTTATCTGTTGTTTCCTCATTGCTTTTTAATTGGTTTACGACACACTTAACTGGTTTAACGCACACACACACACACACACACAGTGTTGTGAAAATGAAAGCACTAGATGAGAGCGGACTTCAGTCCAGTTTAAAGTTTGCACAATTTAAGCTGAATGTTGATTCAGAGTTTGATGTGTGTGAAGGATGATTCATCACACGATTATTAAAACTGGAATCCACTAATACACTCACACACGCACACTCTCTCTCTCACCGACTCTCTAAAGGAAGTAAAAAATTTTTTGATTATTTGCATTTTCTTTCGTATATGTTTAACAATAAGACGTACAGGTTTTTAATAACCTTCATGAAAGCTGTGTTTTTTTTTTTTTACAGCTTTTATTAATAAATTATTCTTTATCTGATCACTGCTTATTTTTTTCCCCTCCCTGAAGCCCAGCCCATCCCGGCCCATCCGGTGTTTAATTATACTTTAATTACTTAATAACCCTGACATTATGTCTTTATTATCCTGACATGATTTCATACGACCCTGAGCTCACAGGGACGATTTCATATATTTATGCTCCTTAAATTTAAGCAAAACATTTTTTTTTTCAGCATCCAATGTCAGGTTTCTAAATGTACTGAACACGTAGCAGAATACGTTAGCAATCAATAATCGATTAATCATTAATAATTAATGGTATCAAGAAGAGCGTTGTTCCTGAGTTTAAGTTCAGTTTACGATCCTGACAAAAGAATTTAAACGAACAGAATACAGGATAAACACTACAACAAACTGTAATGGTGTTTAAACTACCACACGTCCCTCTCTGTCCTCATTAAAACAAACAAACCAAAAGAAATACAGTGTCTGATACAGCGAGACTCCTGAACTGCAAGTGCGCCCTCTTGTGGTGAACCAGCTAATAGATACCTGAGCTGTGCAAAAAAACAGGTGTATAGAGCAGGCAACTTTTTGTTAATAACATGTAACTAATACAGATTTTAGGGAGGGAAATATATAAAACGTAAAAAAAAAAAAAAAAGCTTCACTTGATGTGTAAAACAAAAATCATATATAAATACAAGAATTAAGAATTAAATTTCAAATGAATTACGTTGCACAGTATGCTATTTTTTTCTTAGATGCATTGTAAGTAGTGTTTTGTGTGTGTATGAGAGAGAGTGTGTGCTTCGACAGTGAAGCAGTGTTGGGAAATGAAGAAGGGGTAAATGAATGATGGAATAAATAAATAAATAAACAAACAAACAAACGAATGAAGGAACAAACAAGCAACCAAATGAATAAAAAAAGCAAGTGAATACATGAATGAGTAAAGATAAAAAAGACTCTAGACCATAAATCATGAATCTAAAAGAATGTACGTACGAATGTGTAAAATGTGTGTGTGTGTGTCTCCCGGGCAGGTTCACAGTGCTTTTTTCCCACGGTAACGCCGTAGACCTGGGCCAGATGAGCAGTTTCTACATCGGCTTGGGGACGCGCATCAACTGCAACATCTTCTCCTACGACTACTCGGGTTACGGCGTGAGCACAGGGAAACCCTCCGAGAAGAACCTGTACGCGGACATCGACGCGGCGTGGCAGGCTCTACGCACGCGGTAACATGCCAGAGAGAGAGAGAGAGAGAGAGTGTGAACGAGGGGGGGAGGGAAAGGAGCAGCATGAGATAAACAGATGAAGAGAAAACCAGGGGAGGGAGAGAAGAGAAAGAGGAATGAAAAGCAAGTAAATTGAGACGAAGAGGAAGGAAATAAATGAGTGGGAAAGGAAAGATAGGGAAATGAAAAGATGGATTAAAGAAAGCAGTACAGATTGTCCCCGACTTACAAACGAGTTTCATAAGGGAGCGCGTTCATAAGTCGGGTTTGTTCTTAAGTCTGACAAAGTCAGTATTATACGCCTTTGACGCGAATATACAGTGTAAAGCATACTGGACCAATCCACTTGACTAAATCTCTGTCCCCACACTGCCTTCATGTGGCCAAAAAAAAACGTAACTGCGCCTAAGGAATTGAATCTCGCACATGTCAAATGTAACAGTGTCGTCTCTGCGCATTTAAATCACCAGGGGAATCCGGAGCGCCATTCTTTTGAGGATTTTCATATTCATTTGTATCGTAACATGAATGTTCGTAAGTCTAGGACTACCTGTATAAAAAAAGTGGATGGGAAAGGAAATAAAGGAGGGGAGAAAACGTACACAAGGAATTGAAGTGAAGGAAAGAAAGAAGAGGAAGCAAATCAAAATGTTCTTGGATGTAACATGCCGTAAATGTCTTTTCTGTTCCTCTCAGGTACGGCATCAGCCCCGAGAACATTATCCTGTACGGCCAGAGCATCGGCACGGTGCCCACGGTGGACCTGGCGTCCCGGTATGAGTGCGCCGCCGTCATCCTGCACTCGCCGCTCACCTCGGGCATGAGGGTGGCCTTCCCTGACACCAAGAAGACCTACTGCTTCGACGCGTTCCCCAAGTGAGTCCCCGAGACACGTCTGATCATCAGTGCGTCAGAACTCACACAGCACAACTGTACCGCACTTCAGACATTGACTTTTAGTTTTTATTGGAAGTGATGGAGGGAATGAGAGAAAGGAACAAAAGAGAGAAAGAGTAAGAGGGAGAGAAAAAGAGCATTTGGAGGGGGCAGAAAGAGAAAAGGGAGATTACAAGAGAGAGTAAGAGTGGAAAATAAAATAAATGGAAAAGATGTGAAGAAGCGGGAGGGGAAGAAAAAAAGGAGGGATAAAATAAGGTATAAAAAATGGAGAAGAGACCCTAACCGTAGGGATTGAAAAGAAAAGAAAATGACAAAAGAAAAAAGAAGGAAAAGGGTAGAAGAGAAAGAAATGAAAAGAGAGAGAAGTAAAAAGTAAGGGGAAAGGACAAGAAAAGAAGGGAAAAGCAAAGGAAAAAGGAGAAGAAGGAAACGAAAAAGGAGTAAAGTAAGCGAAGGGTAAAAAGAAAAAAAATGAACTCAGTGTTATATGGAAAGATGGATGAAAAGAATAAAGCAAGGGGAAAGGGATGTGGTGAGGGAGTGATATTAAAGAAGGAATAAAAATTGTAAGGCGTTAATAAAGAGAGAGAGGGAGCATGGTGTTTGGACCGGTTTAAATAAAGGGGTGAAAATTAAACGTTGTGTGGAGGTAGAGACTCTGCCTTACTGTCTCATCATAACCTCTGGGCTTTCTGGTAAAAAAAGATCCTCCTAGTAGTCAAGATACACCTTTTATATCTGACACACACACACACACACACACACACACACACACAGAGCTGTCCTTCTCTCTGACTGCGTGCGAGAGGATAATTGGAGGTTGTCGCAGCGGAGTGTGTTCACTTCAGCGCCGTTTGTTTTAGAAACCGGTGATTACAGACCGCCAGCCATCCGTCTGGGCACCGCGTGACCTCGCAGACAAACCGCGGAGCTTTTATTCCGTGCGGCGCTCAAAAACGCCGAGATTTGTTCAAGGACATCAGACTCCAGAGACACAGGAGCGAAGCCGAACCCCGCGGGCTCGAACACAAACACCAGCGTCTGCCGTTTCAGTTAGGAGTGTGTGTGTATCATGTTCTAATACACTGCAGTTTCCACAGTTTCCATGGTAACAGCTCGATCACTGAAGAGAGGAGTCGAGTCGCTGATACGGTGACGTCTTCTGCGAGGAAAGAGTTTACTGAACCGCTGCGGAACGAGTCTCACAGAGTGAGAATCAGTTTACAAGTGAATGAGTTCACAATATTAACGATATTAATATCAATTACTATAAAAACATGTCTCCGGCGCCCTCTAGTGACCCTCCATGGTCTCATCGTTATCGTCCAGGTCACAGGTTACAGGTCACAGGTGACGTCTGTGATGCTGAGTTCCAGGATTAACAGTTCAGAGTGGTCGTGTTCGTACAAACCCCCGTGACGTGTTATAGCGCCACCTGTGGATGTTTTTACAAAAAAGCATAAGAAAAAGTCTTTTTAAATTTGGGGTAAGTTACTAAAAAAAGTAATCTACTACAAATTATTAATCACTACTTTAAAATTGTAATTTGAGTACATTACTGATTATTACATGTAAAAGGTAATCCGATTACTAAATACGTTACTTTCAAGTTACTTTGAAAACATCTCTCACTGCGTGTGCCTCAACCTGTTGTCGCTCCTCACTCACTCTGTAGGCTCCCTACATAGCCGCCGTAGGTCGGGCCGGCTGGCGATAATTAATGTTAACGGATCTCGGGCTTTCTCCGCGTTAAAAATCCTCCCCTTTTCCCCTTCCTCCCTCCTTTAATTCTCCTCCTTCCTCGTTTTTTCTAAATTAAATCACCCCTTTTCCCAGTAAGACCCCGCCCCGTGTGTCTGTGGTGTCGTCCGTGCAAAAAAAAAAAAGAGAGAATTGATTGAGGCGCGTGCTCGTTAACTGATGCTGCCGTACATTGGATACTGAAATCAAATTACATGCATTTAAAATGTGTAGCGCGTTACATTACTGAACAGATTCTGAGCAGCTGATCCGATGTTAAAGTTGTTCAGGTACAGATAGAGAAAAGTCTGCACCGCCGTCAGCAGGTAGTCCAACGGCATTGTGGGTAATGTAGGAAATATTGGCAGGACTAAATATAAATAAGTTTGTCCAGGTTACTGATCATTTCTTTTCTCCCTCTGCAGCATAGAGAAGGTGTCGAAGATCACGTCCCCGGTGTTGATCATCCACGGGACGGAGGACGAGGTGATCGATTTCTCGCACGGCCTGGCCCTGTACGAGCGCTGCCCCAAGGCCGTGGAGCCGCTCTGGGTGGAGGGGGCGGGGCACAACGACATCGAGCTCTACAGCCAGTACCTGGAGCGTCTGCGCAGGTTCATCGGCCAAGAACTGGCAACCCAGCACACCTGAGGAGCTCTGACACGCCCCTCCCTCCCTCACTGTCTCTCTCTCTCTCTCTCTCTCTCTCTCTCTGACTCGTTTATACTTCCTGTTTCACGTGCATCTTAGAAGAAGGCATTACTCAAGACAGATTTACACCCAACCGCTTCGAGCGCTTCATGTAACTTCGCCACTTTATCATTAAGTCATTTCATTCGTGTTATTTGCGATTTCAACAGAAATTATTATCGATAATAAACCAGCGTGCTAGCGGAGAAACTGCACTACCTCTACACAAACATATACAAAATAAAATGTTTGCGTTCGCTCTAAGAGATCTATAAGTATTAAAACAAAGAAAGATAAATTAGTTGCATAAAATAAATATTACATGTAAATATAAAATATTTTCCTTTTTTTTCACCTTTTTTGGTTTTGGTCGTTACTAGAGTGGGACAGATAAGAATGTTAAAACTTGACACGGATAAAAAAAAACAACAACGGAAAAACGATAAATACTTAACAGATTTTTTTTTTTCCATCATGCCCAGATTCATCTTCGCTACATCCTGCTGTTTTGCTCAGAAGGTTGCCCGAACGTAATTAGACAGAAATTAGATTTTGTCCAGATGTGCAGATGTGTGTGATTAAAGGGGCGGTCTGTTATGTTTTTTTTTTTTTTACACCTCTGTAAACATCTGCCTGTGAAGCAGATTACAAACCTAATAGAAATGTTAACAAGCCTTCTGGTCTGTCTTCCCCCCCTCATCCCCCGTCACCCCAAGTTAACGCGTTTCAGGTGAAAACAAGGTGGAGGGGGAAGTGTTTGATCTGTAAGCTTTAAGATGATAAAGTCGACTTTTTCATTTTCTACACTCAGTGTTATCGATTTAACAAACATCCCGTCGATCTATATTTACGCTTTGTTTTGAAAGAATGAAAATTTCCTGAAAAGTTTTCCTCGATCACAGGCCAGAAAGAAGAGCAATGTGATAAACCAGGGTGGTTTTGTTTTGTTAGTTATTTCTTAAATATCTTGCTGTATACTTTCACGGTTATAATGACTGTTTTTAAAAAAAATGACACACTGCACCTTTTAAAATAGTTTACATTTAATCCAGATGTGTTAATCCGACAGGTGTAAACAGAGTCTCTCTCTCTCTCTCTCTCTCTCTCTCTGATGTCTGAGTCAGGTGTCCATAGACTCCTCCCTGTTCGTACGGACATCGCTGTTCTTCGGGGCGACTCGATGCTGGAGGTTCCTAATACTTTTTGATGCAGTCATTCGGACCTCCTCAGAGTGTGTGTGCGTGCGTGCATAATGTGTTTGTGTGTGTCCGTCCTCGATGGTGAGCGACAGTGCTTGGAAACACACCAGGCTCTGACCTCTTTTCTCTTCCTCAGTCAGAAAAGTTTACTGCAGCTGCTTCTCAGTAGCCGTCCTATTTTATTAGCATTATTATTATTATTATTATTATTATGATTAGCATTATTATTAAAATTCAGCCACTTTTTTTTTCCTAACACACTCATTGCTTGTAATTCTGAGTTTTCAACCTTTCAGCCCCCGTCTTTACCCTCCATTTGGTCGTATCGGCGTAACGAGCTGAATAATGACCTCTAATAAAGCTCTGGAATGCGTGACCTCAGGTCAGCGTCTTAGAACACGATATCCATGAAAGTGGATCTTTTTTTTTTTTCTTTCTTCTCCTCACACCCTCAGACGCTCCCACGTGGAGTAAAAAGGACACCCGATACATTCGGCCCGACGTCCCCGTAGGGCGGCGAAACCCCAAAGAGTCTTGGTTCTTACATCATCTCTGACTCCGCCCACACCTCAGGATGACTTAATACTGACTCCTCCGATTCCCTTTTTATTTTTTTCCCCTCACATTTGCGATACGTCATACCGGTGACATGATAGACAGTTATTTATTCATTTATTTATTTCAGATTCATTCCTACAAACCAACGAGTTGGAGTCGCTTTGTTACAGAGAAATTAGTCTTAGTGCGAGAGCTTACGTGTTTATTACAGTCAGGTTCTTAAGTTTCTGAGCAAAGATACTTTTTTTTTTTTTTTGCCATGTGGCGTCTCTGTACACCGCTATATTGAATTTGGGAGCCATTATTTATGATGCGTCCATTATTTAATCGACTTGAATCCTTGAATTAAAGCTGAAAGTCTTGACTTCGCTCACATCTCGAGTGTTTCAGTTCAAATTCAGTGTGCTGGTGTACAGCGACCAAATGCTACAAAAAAAACCCCCTTACATTTGTTCCAAAATTTATGGACCTGGCCGTATTAAAAAAAAAAAAAAACATTCCTCCAGACTCTAAAGTGAAACAGCATGGCCGAGCGTTAGCATCCGACGCCAACTTATAACCCAACAAATTTTTGTTTTTGTTTTTTTCTTTGTTTGTTTTGATCAGGGATGTAGTTTAAGATCAGCATTAAAGACGAAGCGTTAACGCAAATAAAAACGGCAGCTACGTTTTTACAGCTAATATTTTCTAAAACTTTAGCTGAAGAGTAGGAACCAAAAACATATTTAATTTAATCCATTTAATTATTTTTATTTATTTATTTTTTTTAACATAAATTCCCCATTCTGTTTTGGCAGTTTGAGATACATCCAGTAGGGGGCGATGATGATGATGATGATGATGATGAAGAATAGCGTGTCAAAGACACAACACCAAGAGTGATCTGTCCGTATGGTGATGCATCGGTAGCGCCTTTTAATTTTAGTACGACTTATTATTTTATTTCTGTACTCGTCATTCAAACAGATACTAAAAATACGTAACATACTGATTATTAATGATTGAGTGACATCACAGGGGGTGGGGTTTATTCAGCTCAGTTTGCTTTTGACTTTTGCTTTGATCAATAATAGCTATTGTTTATTTATTAGTGCAATCACGATCACCTCGATTACATCATGTACTGTCTCATTTCAGAGCGTGTTTTTATTTTATTAAAAAAAAAAATTTATTTAAAGATATCTGATATCGATCTGCAGCATAAATCTATATTTTTTTTAAACAATTGCACAAACGGCATCAATAATGTGAAGGGGCGGAACCTCAGGCTTACGATACGATGTTGAGTCTTAAGGTAACAATCTGACGTTCCAGAGAATCCGGCGTCGACTACTTTGAACGTTCAGCGTAAATTCACACGTTTCCAGAAAAAAAACAGTCACGTCACGAAGTCGCGTCCGAATCGCCTCGCGAGCATCATCGTCCGTTCGTTTATTTTACAATCGCGCACCGATTTACGTTCAAATCGATGCGTCAACCCGCATCGCCGTCTCGCTCCGCCCCCTCTCCAAACCATAACTCTAAACCAATAACACGCTGATAAATAAACCATATAAGGGAATATTAATCGCCGCGGTGAAAACCGAACGTCCAGAGGAAACGTCCTCCCGCGGGACGTATTTCCAGTCGGAATTCTGAATGAACGCAGCAGGTGTTTACCGGAGCCGCAGACAAACACTGGTGTGTGTAATGTGTGTGTGTGGAAGACGAAAGACTGGAGCCAAGGCACTGAACAAAGCTCAAAGTGTCAAGAGAGTGTGTGTGTGTGTGTGTGTGTGTGTGTGTGTGTGTGTGTGTGTGTGTGTGTGTGGAGCTGCTGTATGGTGTGTGTGGGGACACGTGTTAGGAGGACAAGTGCAAGACAAGGGCAGGCTTTGGGACTGAGGATTAAATTGTATGAAAACTGAACAAGTGTAAGTGTGTGTGTGTGTATACTGTATGTGAGCGTGTGTGTGTGTTTGATTTTAACTGAGGACCCAGACAAACCCGAGCTCGCCCTCGAAGCTCCAGACCAACATTCAGATCCTTGAGAACATGTTTATTATTATTTTTCTCTCTCTCTCTCTCTCTCTCTTCTTGATTTAATGAAGCTTAAGTTATACGAGTGTTTTGTAAAAGCGCTCAGATGGACGTACTGTATCAGACTCTCACACACACCTGGACCTGGGCTTCTCTTCCTTCGGGGTGTTTTCTTTTTTATCTTATGTTTATTTTATTTTCTCGTCCTCCTCAGGGGGCCGAGGGGTTAAACGGGTTTTTTTTGCGGGTGGTGTGTTATCGTCGTCGTGTCCACTTACACCATGTTTATTATGATATTATGACGATTATAAATATTATAAAATTCTTGTTTTTAGTTTTTCCAGATTTAAAGTGATCTTAGAGAATAAAAAAAAGAGAAAAATGAATTGATTACAAGAGTGGATCAGTTTGATTATGTTTCTTTTGTGTGTGTGTGTGTGTGTGTGTGTGTGTGTGTGAGAGAGAGAGAGAGACAGAGCGCATTTGAACAGCAACAGATGGATTCTCTCATATGTCGAGATCATCTTTTCTGTTTTAATCGTCTGCTCGTCACACACTGTAAAATGGAGGAGGTGGCTGAGACGCTTCACACAGACAGATGGAGCCGAAGACCATTCTGACTCTCTCTCACACACACACACACACACACACCTGCGTCTGTCTTACAAGACCGCTTGTGCACGCTGCATGTGTGGTTTAATACTGTGTTAAGCTCTCCAGCTGTTTTACTGCGTCTGTGTGTGTGTGTGTGTGTGAGTGTGTGTGTGAGAGAGAAAAGCGAGATGTCGATGCACAGCCGGATTTTCTCCCCCACACACACACACACACACACGAGAAAACACGCAGTTTCATGAGTCCTGCTCTAGGCTCTACAACCTGCAGTAGGAAAGAGACATACAATACGGTATGGTTTCTATGGTAACGGCTCATTCACAGGGACTCGTACAGCCACACAGAAGCGCGTGTAAACAGATGAAAAATCAAATCTCGCATGTAGACAGAATGACCCACTGTCAGCTGTCTGTTCGTGCCACACGATCCGCTTATTAGGCTACAAATACGCAGGCGTTCCTATTAAACTGGCCGCTCTGTGTATATGTTATAACCGTTCTGGAAGGAGTCTCCAATGCCAGTGCTTTTTTAACATTATTTTTTTTTATATAGTAATCTTATGATGTCTTTAATATTCCCCGGTAAATGTACGTGTATCACATGATGTATTGAGTTAAAGAGATCTGGAGCTACAATGACAGAAGTGTCTGTAGGGGGCGCTCTTTATCCATCCCTGAATCCTATCTGAGCTTTATGAGGTAGGTGAGGTAGAAAGACTCGGGTCATATCAAAGGAAATTTTAATTAACCAGAGAAGAGAGAGAGAGAGAGAGACGCCGTCTTTTATACTGAGGGTCATTTTAGTCACGTCCGGAGAAAACCCCGAAATACAAAATTATTTGAAATGACAAAGACGAGAAGAGAAAAGTGCAGCGTCTCTGATTTCCTTTCTGCTGTGTTGTATTTAAAAAAAATAATAATGCAGAGTGTGAAGTGTGAAAAGACTTCTAAAGGTTTAGAGATAAAATCGTTTAACACATTCATCAGCGAAGATTCGGCTACAAATCTAATTTACACACTCGCTCTGTTCGGAGCTGACGAGCTCAAACTTTTTTTTTTTGTCTAAAGTTCCCATCTCTCTCTTTTTTTTCTTTTTTCTTTAATTAAGCATCACACTCTAGAATGCCTTTTTTTTTTACATTAAGAAGTTAATGAATAGTGTGTAGTTAATGTATAACGTATAGAAGTTAATAAATAGCAATAATAAGAGATCTGTAATAATTATCAAAATGAACCATTAACCTACACACACACATATATATATACATATGTTTTGTCATTCACCGTAAACTCAGTTTCGCTGTGTGATTTTATCGAGGTGTTTCCATAGAAACCAGGAGCTTGTTTTTTTCCTTGAACCCCCCTGAGGTTTCGAAGTGATGAGGTGGTGTCTGACTCTCAGCGCTAAATGAAGATGAAATATTAATGAAGCACTTGTATTGCATCCAAATTATTTTGTTGTTAAGAACCATCAAAAAAAAAAAAAAAGCTTTTATGAAATGCGATGATTAGAAATTCGAGAACTTGTTCCTTAGATGCTTTCAGCTTTCAGAGTTAAAGATAAAACGGGACGATCGCTGTTTTCAACTAGATGTCCAAGTGTGGTCGCTCCACAGCAGCAGGGGGCGCCGTCTCAGCTTAGTGGGTCCAGAACTATACAGGATCTGTATACGGTGCGTTTCACAAAAAACAAAAAAACGTCCAGGAGCAGAAGCAGTGACGCAAACGAGGAATAAAGATGAGGATGAAGCTGAAGAAGAACAAGTGTGATTGCTCAAGCAAATATACAGTAGCAGTGATTACGTGGGGGCCAAGCACGTTATAAACCCCTTTTCTTAGCAACAGAGGAAGACCAGAGGCTCTCGAATGACCTCACTTCCTGTTTGTTAGCTTGTTAATGATGACCGATCTCAAAAATCCGAGTAACAGGTTTTTGTTCAGTCATAAAAATCATATAAACCGCAGTCTAATAAAAGGAGGAGGAGGAAATGTGGTGCTGATGCTCCACTGGTGCTTGGCCCCCTAAAAGTGTCAAAATGTCTGGTTTGATATAAAATGATCTGTTTATGTCGAGTCTTCATGACTCTTCTCCCATCACTCTTGGACAGCTCAGGGAAACAAGTCATTATTTTTCACCCTATATATACAGCGCTGTGAAAAAGTATTTGCCCCCCTCCTGTCAAAATGTCACATGGAAATAAAAACTTGCGATAAGCCTGGAGTCTATGCCAGGGGACTTGGGGCGTGAGACAGGGTGCCAATCCACTGCAGGGCACACCCGCATACACTCACTTCCTAAAACACACACACACACACTATGAGCAATTTAAGAACGACAGTTAGCCTACTCTGCATGACTTCGGGAGGAAACCAAGCATGGGAAGAACATATAAACTCCACACACGCAGATCCGATGCAGGAATCGAACCCACCCTCCTGAAGGTGCGAGGCCACAGTGCTAGCCACTACACCACCGTGTGGTGTTCTACTTGTACTTAATTAAATAATCCACTGATTGCTTTAAGTTAGACATGTGTATAAATAGAAGAAATCCGGAACGAGTTTTTCCTAGCAGCGTATCTATATTTATACTGTATACAGTATACTAGCTCTCTGAATCCGTTCATCATCTGCTTCCTGTTTGTTCTCCCTCTATACTGAGTTAATAGATGGAGCTGCGCAGTGGCCTGGACGTTGTGTAATTGAGGGTTAGGGCCGGATGGCAGTTGACTGGCCGCTCCCCCTGTGGATACTGATCGCTCGGTTTCCGTTTATCGCTGTACTTTAACCTCCTGCTCAAACCCTGAACCCATAACAACCGCTTATTACGGAACAAAAACGCTGCCTTTTTTCTCTCTCTTATTTTCCCTTTCTCTCTCTCTCTCTCTCTCCCTCCCTGACGGCAGCGCTGTTTATTCTTCTCCTTGCCTCTACGGTCACGTGTTGTGCACAGGCATTTATTTGTCTTGACACTGTGCGTAGACGTGGGTGGATTTCGCCATGGCGACGTACCGCGATACAAAAATCTGGATGTGGAGAACATTCTGCTACGTTACTAGAGATAATGATTTGAAGCTTAAGTGTTATTTCTATGTCACTCAAGCTTGCACTCCAGGAATTAGTAGAAGCTGAGACTAGTAAAAACGTTCGCTAACGTGATGATAATGGTTTGATCGTAGGATGTCGTGTAAAGTCTGCTACAGAAGTAGTTGAATTACGCCGATCTAACCCTGTCTATGTCTCCTTTAATGGATCGTTTGTTGTAAAAAATACCTTCTTAGCTATCGCAATAGTTAAAACAGGAAGTAGCTGGACGTTTAAAAAGTTGTTTGACTGTTTACGTTACTGAAAAACGAACAAAACGAACATTACTGACAGATTTATGAGCGTTTCTCAAATGCTGCTTTTTTTTTCTTCTTTTTTTAGTATCACAGAAGTTGAGTTATAACTCAAAAACTTTATTCAACTGAATTGAACATGAGTAAATAAATGTAGCCATAATTGTTATTTACAAACAAACTTAGCAAATTATTCACTCCTAGCACACAGGATGGCCAACGTGGGAATAGTTTAGCGCAGAGCTGGGACTCACCAGTGATCACCAGAGACGATACTATCAGGATAACTCAGTGCCGATTCGATTTGTATTCTGATTTTTTAAATATCACGATTTTATAAACATCACGATTTGATATTACTTTCTTTTATTTATTTTTTTTTAGATTTTGTTAACAAACACACCGAATGCCGTGCTGTGTGAATAGTTTAGAATGATTTATAGATTCTATAGGATTATAGAGGAACAGAAACATTTTACCACCACAAATGCATTCACTCTCATTCATCGTCTATACCGCTTTATCCTGTAACCACAAATGCAAACTAAAAAAAATATTTGATTTTGGAGTCAGTTTGTATATATATGAATCGGCACACAAAAGAATCACGATTCGTAATGGAATAGATTTTTTCCCCGTCTCTAGTTTAGAGCTAGTTTAGTACCACCTGTAGGATTATAAAGGATTATAAACAGTGATGTTTTACCGTCTCAAATGTGCGATTTGGCACAGAATCGATTAATATCTGTGGCTGATCAGTCAGGGCTGAAAACCAGCCAATTCCAGTAAAATGTCGATCGACTGGTGCATCTCTTCAATAAATATAAAAAAAATATTAAGACTATATTAAATACACGGATTGCTACACAAAGGCATTGAGATACATTACTGTATCGAAGTGCTTGCGGTAGCTCATTTACATTAGGCCACACCTACAAAACTCTATAAAAGGGAAAGAGCTGAAAGCATGAAATGAGACCAAAACAGCTAAAGGAGTTTCTCAGAAAAAGTAGTGGAAATTATTATTATTATTTTTTTTTTGGAGTGGTGGGGGGGATTTTTCCCTGATTTTCCCCCTAATTTAGTCGTGTCCAATTCCTCCCCGTCACTAGGGGGCTCCACATTGAGGCTACGACTACCACTCAGTCGGGAGGGCCGAAGACTATCACGTGTTTCCTCCGAACCACGTGACGCCAGCCGACCGCATCTTTTCGAACTGCTCGCTCACACACTGTTGGGGGCGGAGTCACACACTCGGAGGACAGCGCTATCCGCTCCTTCCGCTTCCGCTAATGTTGGAGCACTAGTACCTCTCATCCCTCCCCTCTGAGAGAGCTCGGCCAATCAAAGCGGCCATTAAAAAGCATTTTATGATATTTAATAATTCTTTCCGGGAGGAATTTTCTTCTGACCTCCGTCACCTTCGGCCTGTGTTTGGACCAGTCCAGTGATTCCAGTGTGAGGACACGGGAGGGTTTACAGGAAAGTTTGGGTAAAAAGTTTTGAGCTGAGAGAACATCTCAGTCAGCGCTGCCTTCATTCTGGGAAAGAAGCGCTCCACAGCTTTCCTCTGCAGGATATCAGATGGGAAATGACTGTTTGTGTGTCTTACGCTGACTCTGTCGAACTTTCTGGAAATCTCTCCCACACACACACACAATATTGGAGGACATCCAGCTTTGTTACATACAAACAGTTAGTGTCTGATCAACACTCACATGAATGCGCGTTCGAATCGAATTTCCGGCTCGGTTTTCGCTGAGCCGTGATTCACTAGGAAAAAAAGGAAAATGCTGATGTTAACACGGCATTCTCTAGGATTACGGTTTCACATCGATATTTATTGACCGAGTTTCCCAATAATAAATACAGCCGAAAGCTGAGATTTTATTTGATCAGGAACTGGAAGAACTCGTCTCGAGGCGAGTGTGTCACCTAAAAACCCAGTGGGTTATTTCAACTGGAATTTTATTTGTATAGAAATTTCAACAGCAGACATTCTCATGAAGCAGATTTACAGGAATCCAGATGTAGATTTTTTTCCTTGTGCAATTCTTTACTGTATGTTTACGAGAAGTTTTGATGGATCAAAAGTGACTTAAAACATTCGCCTTATTGCCACAAGGTCGTAAGTTTGATTTTTGATGATGTCACCCATCCATGGACTGTGGTCAGGAATCTACAGAGCATAAAGCGACATGATTTCTGTATGGGCGGGGCATACTTTCTCTTCCCTGTCAGTCATAGCAATTGTAGCCAATCGTATGAGTCCTATGTGAGCTTGTGTAAGCAGAAGTGCTTTCTGGAAACAAAGTGTCTCCATGTTTATCTGGTTAGCTAGCAGTGTACGAATTTATATCATCAACTGTTTGTTTTTGTGAGATTAGATTACACTAGGCTACTCTAGCTAGCTAGCTAACCTAATCAAATGTAGAGGTGATGAGCACTTGAAGTTACCGTTCTTCTACGTTTATGTGAACATAAACAGAACATCAGCTTCATCAAGAACATGAAAGTCAAGCGATTGTGAGCGTTTACATTTCCGCCTTTGACTGTTCACACATCTTGAGTTGGATTATATATATACAGTATAGGCTATAAACTGGATGATATCTCTTAAAGATAAAACATGATCAGTTTTGTAATTCTTTCCTTGTTTCTGTAAACGTAATTTTAGTTCCTGCCTTCCAAAACACAACCAAGTTCAAACTTGAATTTTGTGTGTGTGTGTCGAAACGCTGTTTGCGATCGTTCTGAATCACTTTTAACCCATGCTTATGAGTAAGTTCGATCTAACGAGTAGTTAAATGATGATTCTCAGAACAAGGTAAAACAATCTGTACAAGCAGAATGAGAGAATATATATACTGTACGTTCTCCAGCTCACAGCTATAGAATAAAGACACGTGGACACGTGCCAGAGGCATAGCTGCAGGACAGCCAGAGGCCTGTGGTGCTGAGGACGGATCACCGAAATCCACACAAATGTCAGGTGTCAAAATACAGGAAACCTCTAGAATAGCCTTGGATGGACAGAAAAATCCTCAGAGTGAAGAATGTAAGGTCACCAGAAGAAAAAAGAAGGACAGGAAATTGCGATGTTTAAAGTGCCTCTATTATGCGTTTTCAAATATGATCTTTTATGCAGTGTGTCATGTAGCTGTATGTGAACATAAACTATCTGCAAAGTTGTGACGCCGACAGTGCACGATAAATGAAGTTTTTGTCTATTAAAAAAAAAAAATCGGCTCACATTCGCCTAAACGAGTCGTTGGCAGTTTGAATCTTTTTCTGTTATGGATCCACGTCACTAAGTAACATATTTGCATAATGTTCGCCCACGTTCTACGTCGCGAACAACTTGCCCGCCCACAAACAGTAAAATTTCCACGTGGATTAACGTTACATTATGTCAAGAAGACGCTGTATCCTGCGCTGTGAAAGTAAATTTGTTTTATAAGCCCTTCCGAAAAAGAATCTACAAAGAATGAGTGGCTAAAATTCATTTTTTCAACAACACCTTAGCAGTACAATCCCAAACTTGTGTTGTGTTTGCGTCATTTTACTGATGACTGCTTTTTCAATCTTGGGGAGTATAATGCAGGATTCTTCAAACACTTGGTATTAAAAGATGAATCAGTGCCCAGTTTATTTGGACCGGCTTGCTCCTCTGAACTTCTACCTGTAGGTATGATTAATAATTGATGATTGTATTTTCTAGCAATCGTTTAGGTTTAGACAGACTGATTCTTCGAACTGCTTCACACGAGTCGTTTACGAATCATTTAGAAATGGGGTAAAATTAAAT
>JAOTRS010000031.1:14194699-14210963 GCA_028565755.1 Dinotopterus cunningtoni
GTGTGTATGTGTGTGTGTATGTGTGTGTGTATGTGTGTGTATGTGTGTGTGTGTGTGTGTGTGTGTGTGTGTGTGTGCTCATGTATGTGTTGGCCAAAGAACTCCGTCGCCGTGGTGACAGATTTCATCAGATTTAGTCTTGTATTATGCGCACACACACACACACACACACACACACACACACACACACACACACACACACACACACATACCTGCTGTCATAAACAGTGTCTATATCTTTCAGATGAAGTTACACTTGTACATAAGGGTCAGGTTTGTTATGACAGTGATGTGTGTGTGTGTGTGTGTGTGTGTGTGTGTGTGTGTAGGAATGCCATGTTGCCATAGTACCATTGCGTGGATGTCTGAAAGTCAAACGAGTGTGTGAGAGGTATGTGAAGGGAAGAGAAGGGTAGAGTGAGAAAGAGAGAGAAAGAACAACAGGAGATGAAAAGATGGAGGTGAAGGAAAAGGAAAAAAGATGAAGGGAGACGAAGACAAAATGGAATAAAGAGTAGTAGAGGTAAAGATGAGTGAAAGATAAACCGGAGAGAGAGAGAGAGAGAAGGTAGGATGATGGAAATGATCGGAGAGGAGGTGGAGAAGAGAAGGGGGGGGTTAGGGGGTGTAGGAAGATATAGAGAACACGAGAAGAAAGTAAAGATCAGAAGAAAAAAAAAATGTGGAGAGAAGTAAAAGAAGTGAAGTGAGGGACTGAGGGAGAGCATGATAACGAGAGAAGGAGAAAGAGAGAGGGAGCGCTTTATTTATTAAACTGTAGAGAATTGTGTTTATGAGGAGGTGAGGCAGAGAGAGAGAGACAGAGACAGAGAGACACAAAAGAGAATAAGATGCAGATACAAAGAGACATAGAGAGATAGTGAGAGAACGAATGAGCAAAAGGAAAAAAATAAACAGAGACAGACAGACAGGGACAGGGGGACGGATAAAAACAGACAAAGAGACAGAACAAGCTGGGACAGAGAAAGGTGAAGGCAGAGAGAGAGAGAAAGAGAGACACAGAAAGAGACAAGGACAAAACGAGACAGAGAGACAGACAGGGAAAGAGGCAGATAGGGACACAGAGAGAAAGATATGCATAGAGAAACAGACAAACATGGAAAGAGAGTGAAAGACATACAGGGACAAAGAGACAGACAAAGAGAGGAAGAGACAGACAGGCCGACAGGCAGGGACAAAGAGACAGACAGGTGTGGTTTGTCACACAGTGACGATTATCAGATTAATTAGTTGCATAAACTCCATGAGGATTTCAGTGTGCGGTTTGTTCACTCACGGGTGATGATGGGTAATTTTTCCTAAATAGCATCGCTAATTAACACGGCTAGTCAGGGTGTACGTTGCTAGCGTGTTAGCTGAGTAGGATAGTTAGCGTATACAGGCTGTTAGCTAGGAGCCGGTGTCCTGACTGTCGCTCGCTACTCTCCCGTTTAGTAAAATAACTGTTAACGGTTTTTATGACAGATTTAAAGTCAAACCTCCACTAGTTTTTTTTTCTTTTTATTATAATTCATATCGTAGCGAGTCTGCTTAGCGGGTTCGGCTAAAACCTGTCCGCTAGATGAACGTGACACTTTTGGACACTTTTTTTCCGTCTCTAAGCAGATAGAATTTCTGGTTCTTGCGTCATACACTCTGGAGGAAGCTGGAAATAACGGCGCTGAACAAGTCGTCAAAGTAACCGCTGTGGTGACGGGTTATTTAAATAAATAAACAAACAAATAAACAAACAAACAAACAAATAAATAAAAAATAGATAGATAAGCAGGAAGGTAAATAAATAAACATTCAGTATTGTATTGGATGAGGAGGGGAATAAAATAAGAAGTACAGGGCGTGTGCTTAGTGATGATGCAACATGTAAAAAGACGATGATGGACAGAGAGAGAGAGAGAGAACGAGTGAAGGAAGAGATTAGCATTTCCTTTTTCCTCAGCATTAAGGAAGTGGAGCGAGTCATGCCTTTTCCTTATCTTGTAACAAGCAGCACTGTTGCTCCCCGAGAGAGAGAGAGAGAGACATTAGGACGGCGCTGACATCCACTCCACAGACCCCGTATCTGTCCATTTGTCTCTCTTCCTGTTCCGCCAGTGCGCCCGGGTCTGTTTTTATCACACTCTAAATGTAATTAATTCTCTCTCTCTCTCTCTATCTCTCTACCTTCCGTCCCTCTTAATGGCTCTTCTGGCGCTCTCAGCTTTAATCCGTCCGCGTGACGAGACTCATCCGTGTCTGACACGCCTGATGAGTGCGCCACATCCTCGCCCCGCGTTCCCTAATTAGGCCGGAGTTACCACGTGTTGCCTCATGCTAACGAGCGGCGCTCTTGCCGCGTCACACTCCTCTCGTTCTGCTGGTCGTGGGTGGGTGTGGCCTGTCCACGTATACTGATTGAACTTCTAAAAGCTGAGATAAGAAATAGTTCTAACAGTTCACTTTATATTTCACGCAGGATATCAGTTTGGAAAATGGCGTGAAATCACATGATGCATACAATCTTTTTCGGTTTCATGCACGTTTTTTTTTAATACATTTTTTTTTTTTTGTCTCCTTTAGGATCCAAAAATACAAAAACATTTGATGTCTCTTATTCCACACACACACACCAAAATGCAAAAACGTTATTTGATTGACTCCTGACTTCCTTGGATAAAGATACTAGCCACTGAAGCTCACCAGCGCCACCTGGGACCTTTCTCTGTAATTTCTCTGTACTCGTTTATCATAAATTGATAAAAGCGTGCGTGCAATGAAACAAAAGTTTTTGTGTTTGCAATTTTTTTTTACGTAGATTTGAGAAAAATGCAAATTCTAAACTTTCTTTGTATATTATGTAATATGTGTGTATCGCTTCACAGGTGTCCCTTACGCCGCCGTGTGCGCTGACACTGGAGACTCCTTCCGTAAACGTGAGTAGAAACCTCCTTAATCCGGCCTGTGAACGAGCCGTTACCATAGAAACCAAAGTACGATAATAGAAACCTGTGCTACTGTCAGAGCAGCAGGCGTCACCTTCTGACCAATCAGAGGCCGGGATTCCTCAGCGCTGGGGTCGACCAATCAGAAGCCGGGATTGATCGACGGTGTTTGTGATGCAGCTGTCTGCTTTATTTGAGCTCGCTGACGTTAATAATGTGGCTACTTCATCTCCTTACATTTACACGATCACACACACACACACACACACACACACACACACACACACACACACACACACACACACACAGGGTGCATTAGTGTGTTTGGGCCCCGGGGGAGAGCAGCCAGAAGCCGGCCTGGTCCTAATTCACAGTTATTAGATTTGTCCCTCAGTCGGGAGCGAGCTCCGAAAATCTCCTGCAGCCGCAAAGAGCGGACGTTCAAGTCATCACACCCAAGTGCTGTGTGTGTGTGTGTGTGTGTGTGTGTTTGCGGCCGTGCTTTTTTTCTCTGCTCTCTCTCTCTCTCTCTCTCTCTCTATCAATAATAATAACAATAATAATATAATAATAATAATAATAATAAAAAGAATTAAATTATTCCTCTCTCCATCTTTTTTATCTCTCTTTCCCTCTGTTATGGCTTCAAGTTTCTCGTCTCCTTAGCAACCGTCTCAGTAAATACCAAAACTTTTACACACACACACACACACACACACACACACAACCACACACACACACACACACACACACACACACACACAATGTACGGAACAATGAAAATGTCTGAGAACAAAAACAGACAGAGAAAGAGAGAGAGAGAGTAAGAGAGCAATAAAAACAGACATAGAGAGAGATTGAGGGACAGAGACAGAGAGAAAAGGCAGAGGACACAAAACTGGAAAAAGACAAACAGACAGACAGACGATACAGACAGAAAAATTAATGGAGTGACAGATACAGACACGCGAATAGAACAGACAGACAGATACAGGCACAGACAGAGTAGGGCTCAGGAAGAAATGATGAGAGACAAACGCAAACTGGTAGACAGACACACACACACACACACACACACACACACACACACACACACACACACATACAGATGGACGGATAAACAGGCCAACACATAACACAGGCACCCATCTAGAGTAACGGGGACAGACAGACAAACAGACACACACACAGCTACGCAGATAGACACATAAACACACACACACACACACACACACACACACACAAAAATAAACACATTAACAGAAGCTCAAACACGCATAGAAGAACACAAACAGACCTACAGAAGCAAACACACACAAACCAAGAGACAGAAAAGACAGACATTAAGACACACCCAGACCAACAGTTAAACACACACACACACACACACACACACACACACACACACACACACACACAGAGCAACAGAGACAATTGGAGAGAAATAAGACAGACACAAATGAAGAACAAAAGAAAGAATTAAAACCTAGAGAGACAGACGGAGAGACAGACAGAAAGAAAGTCAGTGAGGCAGTCAGAGAGACAGACCCAAGAGACAGATCGTGAGACAGAGAGTGAGACGGACAGAGAGAGACAGTCAGTGAGACAGACAGAGAGACAGACCGTGAGACAGTCGAAGAGACAGACAGAGAGACAGATCGTGAGACAGACAGAGAGAGACAGTCAGTGAGACGGACAGAGAGACAGACTATGAGACTATCAGAGAGACAGACAAAAAGTGAGACAGACAGTGAGAGAAATAGTCAGTGAGTCAGTCAGAGAGACGGACAGCGAGACAGATACAGTCTGTCTGTGAGAGAGATGTTGAATAAGAATAAGAGACATGGATCAGGACAGATGGAGGAAGAGGTAGAGAGGATGAGGTAACGAGTGGGAGAGAGAAAGAATTTTAAAAATGCACGAGAGAGAGAGAGTGTGTGTGTGTGTGTGTGTGTGTGTGTGTGTGTGTGTGTGTGTGTATGCACGCACTGATTAAAATGCCTCTCAGCCCTGTGAGTACCCAAACCCACACTCCTCATGCTGCAGTTGTGTGTGTGTGTGTGTGTGTGTGTGTGTCTGAGACAGACAGAGAGAGAGAGATTGACACGGTGCATGTGAGTTTCACTTTATTGTGCCGTGCATCATTACGCGCTGACAGAGAGGAATCACACAGATTCATCCAGAAAGCAATAATAAGTCTCAAACACACACACACACACACACACACAGGTTTATGGACTCACACTGGGGGAAATTTGTCCTGTTTAATAGGATGAGCAGGTGGTGGAGTGTGTGCACTGAATGTAGGAGAGAAGCAGAAAGAGAGAGCAGATGGAGAAGTGATGAAGCAGATGAATAAAGGAGTGTGTGTGTTAAAATGCTTGTGATATATAGCCGAGACAAAATCATAATCAGAAATAAAATGTAATGATTTGTGCAGCTGAAACTTTTATGTACACACACGTTTTTAGAGGAACTGCAACATTTTACCATATATATAATATAAAATATATATAGATGTTAAAATGTTGCAGTTCCTCTTTAATCCTACAGGTGGCTCATACGCTAAACTATTCACACAGCATCACATAGTAGGAATGAATTATTTTCTAAGTTTGTCTAGAATTGGAACAAAATCAGATTTTTTTAATATCAAATCAATGATATTTATAAAATCTTGATACTTATATAATCGCAATACGAATCGAATCGACACCTAGGAATCGCGATGATATTGTATCGGCTGCTCCCTGGTTTTTCCCGTCCGTAGTATTTTTATGTCCTTTGTTCGTTATATTCTACACATATTTGGCGAGTTCCACAAAGCGTAGTGTTTCAGTTCCACGACACTTCCGTCCTGTTATCATAATTGCATAAAATGAAAAGGTTTTGGTGTAAAGATCACATGATGCGTATCGCCAGAACGAGTGATGCGTATCGTTGTGTTTTTATATCACGATATATTAAATATCCCTAATTTTTTCCCCTCATCCTCACTCCTTACAATTACGTCTCACTCTGTATGTTTCTTAAATCTTTTCCTGTCTGTCTCACTCTCTTACTGTTTGTCTCTTTTTTTTCTTACAGTCTCTGTCTATCTGTCTCTCTCTTTGTCTATTCAGCTCTCTCTGTCCATTTATCATTCTGTCTAACTGTCTGTGTCTTTGTCTGTCTTTTATTCTGATCTGACTATTCCTGATAGCTGGTGAAAAGATCTCTCTCTCTCTCTCTCTCTCTCTCTCTCTCTCTGTCTTTTTTCTCTTCTTTCTCTCTTCACATCTTTACACTTCATCAGTCCTCCATATTACTTTTGGAAAAGAGCCAAAGTGCTCCTCATCCCCTCTTTCTTTGTCTATTCATCTCTTATTTCTGTCTCTGCTTTTCTCAAATATTGGTGCCTAAGGAGTCTGTGTGTGTGTGTGTGTGTGTGTGCGTGTGTGCGTGTGTGTGTGTTTGTAGACACCCACTTCTCTAGCGTTTGATGGAAACCGTCGTCTCTTTGGGTTGTCAGCTGTATATTTAAAACACCATGTCAGTGTTTAAGGGTGAAACATTAGAGCTGATTTACAGCCGAGTGTGAGAGACACACACCGAGACGCTGGACAACATCACAGTCTTTAGAACTGACGTGTGTGAGAGAGAGAGAGAGAGAGAGAGAGAAGAGAAATGGATAGGAATAGTTTAGGCACAAATAAAATGCACATATTTTTACACAAAATCTCTGATTTGATTAGCTAGCTAGCTAGTTAACTGTCCTTCTATCCGCTATCCAGCTAATACAGGTTTACCGTAGAGTAGAGATTAAGCCGTGAGTAAGAATTAGCTTTTCATTCATCATTTAGTTAAGATGTTTATTGTTCAGCTTCTGTGTATGTATTAGCTAGCGAGTTGCTAGTTCTGTTAGGCGTTTTGCTAATTTAACAGACTTTTATTTGGATTAGCGAGCTAGCTAGCTACAGTATGTTTTACATTCTTCATGTTAAAGCGACCTGTAGAATTTTATTGTTATTGAGATTAGTTTTAAAAAATGTGTGTTGATAATGCTGTGCTAATGTTAGCTTGAGGACAAAAGTAGTCGTTTAGCTTTAGGTGTTGTAGTTAAACCTAAATCTCCTGTGTTGGTGTAATAAATGCTAATATTATTAACAGAATAATTTTCATCCTGATTGGATTTGGCAGAACTGGATGAAGAACGCTGATGCTAATGAAGGAAGTAACGAACAGAATCCTCCCTGCGAGGGGAAGCGATGAAAGAGCGAAGGAAAGAAAGACGAGTGGGTTCAGAGGCCAAGTATCTCGGGTCAGTGTGGTCCATTTGGTCAGAGTGAAAAGCCAGGGAAAAGAGTCGGACATTTTGGCCTCCTGCACTTTTGCTTTTAGGGCTTTTTTTTTCTTCCCACCATTAGCGCATTCCGTTCATATCTCACTCTCCATCCAGCTAATTTATTTTTCTCTCCCTCTCCCCGACCGTGTTTTTTTTTTTCCTACTTCTTTCCCTTTTTTTTTTTTTACTTCAACACTGCTATCTTTCTTCCATCTCTCACGCCTGCTGAGACTTTTCAGAGCAGTCTTTCAGTACGTGAATGCCGTCTCTGCCTCGTTCTCCCCGGCGTCTTTTCACGGTGCGCGTGATTCGTCGTGAGTTGTTGCTTGTTAGGAATTATTTTGTGCGCGCAGGAATTAAAAAGCGCCGACGGCTTTTCACTCCGAGAGTTAATTATAGATCGGCCGCTACTGCTGACATGTTCGTCTCTGAAATCAAACCGGACAGATTGGTGCCCTCGGCCGTCTTTATTTCGATTGGAAGCGAAGCGCTGACGACTCCGAGGGACCCCGGGTACGCTTTTCTTCGGCTTGGTGGCGGACGGGGAGGAGGGACTGAAAAAAAAACCCGAATCTGAGCTGAATAGCTGAATAGAGTACAGGAGTGCAAAAGCTTCTGAGACATGAATGATGAATCAGGAAATCAGGAGAGTTCTAAAAAATGAAAAGTGCATTCTTGAACATGAACTCGCTCACTCCGGAACAAAAAAAAAAAAAAAAGTGATAACATTAAAGAAAATAAGGATGAAGTTCTAAAACATCGACTAGAAGATTTCCAGATCCCTGAATGGTGCCTTCTTAAACACTACTGTAGTCTATTGTTGCCTAGGAAACAATCTCGAATTGGGAGTAAACAAGAGTGAAGGTGTTTGTTGGTTCATTTGAGAACGTGGGTTCGGATGTGGCAGGTGTTTGTTAGGGCTCAGTTAGGGTTCTGTTATTCCATGCATTCCAGAACACTGGCTAGTTTACAGTCAACCCCTTCAAAGTTGCGGTTCAGAGTTTGCGGCCTCAGTCGTTCGCGGATTTTTCCTTAAACGTAAATAATAATTGGTCGCAGAAACCCCCGCAATTTCGCAGAAACGGCAAATAACCTCCGCAATTATTTTATGGCTTTGTTGTTCGTGGCAATATATAATTTTTTATGCGTTTAAATGCTAAACTATTAAGAACAATATAATTTAAACATTTTGTAACATAAATATTAACCTAAATGTAGCTAAATTTTCATATAAAAATAATACTGTATAATTTTTTAGTACTGTAGAGAGAACAAAAAGCGACTGTAGAAAAAACGTGACTTGGGATGGTGAATTACTACCGTATTTACCCTACAGTACTGATACCAAAGAAAAAGCGCTTGCATGAATTACAGTATATACAGTATGCATATCTGTATTTTACATTCTGGCACTGCGGGAGTACTGTACAGTATACAGTTTAAAGTTTACCCTTACTTTCTGTTTTTTTAAGGGTAATGTATTAAGGTGAGTTTGAAATGAAATTAAAGTGTTTTGGCAGCATATTTAAGTACATATTTAGGGGTTAAACTACACATCCAAAATTCGTGTTTTTTCTAGGAATCATACCCGTCGCGAATTTCAGGGGTCGACTGTATTACATTCTAGAAAAACTCTAGTATTCTAGTACTGTATTGTGTTGGAAACTTCTATAGGAAGAATGGTATGGGGAACCGGTAACTTTGTTCTCCAGAGGAACGAAAAAAGGGGTCTCAAGCTCGAGCCGAGTAGCTGTGCAGCAGAACAGAGGACATGAGTGATGAAGTAAAGGTCCTGCAGAGTTCACTTTACACAAAAGCCTATATTAAGCAGTTTGGCGTTGCGGTATTGGAAGCATGAGCGCGCAGCCGTGACCTCCTGCCATGGGAATTTATCTCTGTCCGTTTGCGCTACGGTCAGATCGCAGCATAGCGCTCGCGCCGTTTGGTAAAAGCGAAGCCTTTAATAACATCGTAGCTGCGGGTTCTAAACCTCGGACCGGCGCCAGCACCCCATGCCTCGAATGCCATCGATCACATGACTCATGTTCATGATGTATGGAAGCAATCTCTTTGCCTCTGTCTCGTAGCAAAACTCAAATAAGGGATTAGAACACGGTTGGCTCTATTAGAGGGTGTACAGTAGTTCCAAAAGGTATGTTAGTACATTCAGGAACAATGCCTTAAACAAATGTAATTGTGGAACCAGAACATGGTGAAACATGGGAGCAGTGAGCAGAAAGTTCTAGAACACAAGTATAATACTGTATATGACACGTTCTAGAGGCTTGCACTTTAGAACACCAGCTAATTAACTTCTGAACAGGAGCTAGAACGTAAATGCAGTATCACAGCGTACTGTAAAAGTGGGGAAGGTGTAGATCTAGAACTTGCTTGTACGCTGGCTAATTCATTCTAGAGCACTGAATGGTACGTTCTACAACATCAGCCGTTACATGAACTAACTAGTTTGTAGTTAATTCTAGAACGCACACTGATTTGTGAAATGAAGGAGAAACAAAGGAGACATTCTAGAACTCTGGTTAGTAACTTCTGAGCAGTAGGTAGTTCTTTGTAGGAGACTTTGTTAGGATACTTTGTTCTAGAACACCAGGACGTTCCGTCTGGAGCACAAGCTAGAACATGTGGGTTAAAGTGGGAAAACTGAATAGCAATGTAGTTATAGAACCTTCTAATGTAAAGTCAAGGATTATCAATAGTTTGTGCTATTACTGATTAGTTTAACACAGTTATTAGTTCGTTCTAGAGCCCAGGAGACTTTATTCTGAAACCTGTCTGTTCTAGAACATTCTAGAGCTTTGCCTCGTTTGTTTAGGATAACAATGCATGGGATTTGTGAATGTTCACTCCAGGATTTTTGCTTCTTTAAAACGGCAACATTTATTTAGGTTGAGAACCTGCCAGGACCCTGTTGCTAAGGTTACGCCTCTGAGGGCGGACTCTTTTTCTCATCGCTTCTAATTCACCCGTTTTTAAACACCGCGGCGTAGTAATCGCTTCATTGCGTGTAATAAAGATTAAAGCTTTACTGGAGCAATTAAGCTAATCAACATCAGTCGAGCCTAAGGTGTTATCAATGATTGTTGCCATGGTTACGTTGTAACCTGTAGGAGTAAAAGAGAGGAAAAAATAAATGCATAACGACGTTGTTACAGGATGAGAAATAAAACATGATACGCCATGGTGCAACAAAGATGTAAAGCAAACGTTTATTCTTTTCTGACAAAATTTGTGTTTTATTCCTTTTATATCACAGCAGCAACACATTTTACATGATTATGGTAACGTGGAACGATTTGTTCCTTTTACTATTTTATGTAGAACGTTAACAAGAAACGGCAAAAAACGTACAGCTTTATCTTGGAGTGCTGCAAAGTGCTGACACTGGAGACTCCTTATCTAAAAGTTAAATAAACCCATTTACCCTCACAGAAAACTTTAGCACATCAACAATTAAGTACATTTTTATGGAGCGTCCATGGTATCTGTATACGTCCCTGTGAGTCAGCTGTTTCTGTAGAAACCAGAGATATGAATGAAACTCCAGGTACATGCTATAATCTAGTCCCGATGATAAATGAGATAGTCGCTAAACGTATATGAGGAAGATTCAGCTTCTAAACATCACATCAACTTTCTTAAGCCAAGACATCGTTATGTAACGCCTCGGGTCTGTGTTGCTCCGGTATAGGAGCAAAGAAAAGAGAAAAAAAGAAGTGCTTAAAAGAAAAAGAGAGAAGTCAAAAGAAAAGATGAAAGAAAAGAAAGAGAGAAAAGTCAGAAGAAAAAATAAAAAAGAGGAAAGAAAATGAAAAAGAAGTGCATAAAAGGAAAATAGAAAGTCAAAAGAAAAAAGAAAAGACAAAAGCAAAAAAGAAGAAAAATAAAAAAGACGAAATAAAAGAAAAAAGAATTGTTGAAAAGAAAAGGAGAAAAGTTAAAAGAAAAGAGAAAAGATGAAAGGAAAGTGCTGAAAAGAAAAAGAGAAAAGTCAAAAGAAAAGAGCACAAGAAATCAGAAGAAAAGACAAAAGAGAAAAGAAAAGTTGTATTAAGAAGAAAAGAGAATTTACAGTATGTTAACAAGAGAATGTGTTAATGAGGAAAGATGATTTATGTTAAAAAAAGAAGAAAGACATTTTGTTGGTATTAAAAGCAAATAAATTATATTTAATTTTTCCTTTCCTCGTTAGATGAGATCCATCTGCTCGAGGCAGCGTAACTTCTCCGAACTGAAAGAGTCTTATCGAAAGTGTGCACCATCACTCCCGCACCTCTCTCTGTTACAGCACCACCTCCCCCTAAACCCTGCATCGGGCCTCACACATTACACACTGAACGTCCCAGTGCTTTTAACGTCGCGCGCCAGTCACATGTAACACGCTAGTGTCCACTGGATCACATGATGTAATGTTCAGTTTGCTCTGGAAGCGATAAACCACCGATCAAAGCCTCTACACACACACACACACACACACACACACACACACACACACACACACACACACTGTTCTACTCCATCCTCCATCCATGTTCCTCTCTGGGGTTCTGTTTCTTCCCTCCTATGTTCTGGTTGCTCGTTAGCGGTCCAGACATGGCTCCGGGTCCAACATCTTAGCCACAAGGTCTGCAGCTGAAAGCGCTGTATAAATAAAATTCAGTTACACGTGCTCGCTAAGAGCCAGGCACAAATTGAAACGCAGCCAGTACTTCCTTATTATATAACCGCATATTCCCAAAAAAGCCTAAATAATCCCACTCCAGAGGGTTAATTCATATCCAGTCCTGTACAGTATGTATCAGCACGATCATTTAAAAACTGAAACTGCCTCGTACATCATTAAACCATTATCCAGGTTATTTTTTCTGTTTCCCCTCTCTCTCTCTCTCTCTCTCTCTCTCTCTCTCTCCATCTGACTGCATTAGCGTTGTTTTATCTGGAACGCACGTAATCTCAGTTTGCTTTCATATCCACCAGTGATTTATAGTCGTCTTCTTTCATCTGCGTCTGTAATTAATTTTTTCCCTCCTCCTCCACCGTGCATATCATCAGCATATTTCTGCCTTGAGGCCATCGGAAACCGTATTCACGCTGTTAGCGTGTCACCGTCGTCCTAACAAATGACGAAATGTAATGAAATGCGTGATTAGCATGCACGGCGAAGGCGCTGGCTTTGTGGCCCCTTTTTTCATTTTTTTTCTTTTACTTACATACAGTATGTGTGGCGGACATGGTTGGCTCGTTAGCTAGCTTGTGATCTGTCTGGTTGATAATGAAAGTAAACCTTGCAGTTTTATATTAAAAACCAAGACTTAATACATTATTAGCCAGATCATTGTGCTAACAGTCCACACAAATTTTTTATGCATTCTTTCTAAATTGTCCTGTTTCTTTATTTACACCACTAGCTTGTTAATTCGCTTGCATGCTGTTAGCTAGGTAATAGTTAGGCTGAATGAAAGGTTAGCTCTGCAGGTTAAATTTACTTTAGGTCTTTTTCTCCTGTATATTTAGCAGAATTATCATGCTAACAAGGATTGTTTGTCAGACGTGGCCAGCTAGTGAGTGTACAAAGAACCTAGGTAGTAGTGCTGTAAAACGATGTAAAAAAAAACACACTAAACAAGATTTTTTTAAATAACATGCTAAATACAGTATGTTTTATTCAAATCATCATGCTAACAAGAATCTTTTACAAAACCCAACACATAGCTAAAGTTGCTGATTAATTGTTAGCTAGCTAATATGCATTTCTTTTGTGTTTGACATTAGCTGGCTAACGTACTTAAAATATGAAATCTAAAACAAATACACTCACATGAGATTAGATTTATACTTTTATCATAAATATTTTGATCTTATTCTTTGCTTACTTTTTAAATAAAAATTAAATCAAGTATAAACTGTATGCAGGTAGAATATTAGCATAACTAGCATACGAAGGAAGCGTACTGGACATGTGTGACAGATACGGCATGTTGGAAAGCTGTTAGATAATTCCTGGTTAAAATTGTTGGTTAGCTAATACGCATTTCCTTTCATTTCACTACATTAGCCTGCTTGACATTAGTTGGCTAATGTACCTAAAATCTGAAATATTCAACAAATACGATCACATCATCACATGATGTTAGATTTATATTTTTATTATAAATGTTTTGATCTGCATACTTTTTAAAGAAAACTAAATAATAAACAGTATGCAGGTAGAATATTAGCTTGACTAGCATGCTAATGAATGAAGTGTACTGTATATATTTGATAACTTGATTACACATCCACTGTTTTCCTCTTTATTTAGCTACCTGATTAAGGACTAGCATGGCTGATCTAACAGTAGCTTATTATTTGCTATCCAATGTGAAAAAACTGTGAACATTATAACACAGCTTAAGTATTTTTTCGTCAAATTACGATGAAGCGTGCAGAAACACAAACACAGCTGGTTGAGGTAAAGCATGTTTTCAGATTTAGATTTCAGAGTGTTAGCATCTGAGTTTCTTAGCCGTCATTTGATCATTTTTTCCAGTGATGTAACTGCACGGGATTAATTTGATTAGGACGGTTTATCCGAGCATAGTTTTTAGCTAGCTAATGCACACAAGCTGTGAGGCGAATGTAATCCCTGCACGTGTTAGCACAGCTTTCATTAAGCAGCACCACACTCGCGAGGCCCCCAGCAGCAGGTGAAGCTAATAGCAAATTTGCGTTCCTAAAACAAACACAGGTGGTTTTGGTCTCGGCGGAGCGAATGAACAGAAACTACAACCCGATGTATGCCGTAGCGTGGCAGAAATGTTCGCTGATTAGCATTCTCCTGCTCAGTTTTTCCACTCTGGCCTTCTCCCAGCATGCACTGAGTGATCCCAATCCACACTATTGGCAATAGATCAGTCTTCATTAAGGCCTTCTAACGTCTCCTGCCTCGCGTTAATTAGATTAGCGATTTGTTATCTGCGCTGTCAGTTGGAGTCTCAGTGGGTCGGAGTAGATTACGGCCACCGTGTCGCTCCTTGTGTTTCCCTCCAATTGATCACGTAATGACTTATTTAGCGGATTTCCCGCCTGTGATTGCATTGACTCGGTGAAAATGGCAGTGTGAAGGGAAACTAGATGAAGCCGTAAGTTTTCATTTACACGTCATATCTATTTCTGAATTTCTTCAGGCATATGTCTTGACTTGAGTAAATTATCTTTACTCGCACCACAGCGGTGCTGAATTCTTAAATCAAGAGGTGTTGATTTATTTCCCAAAGCGGTAGCACTGCTGGTACTAAGTTCTGCCTGAAATGTAAGTATTTGCACCTGTTTGTATATGAATTTAACAATAGCGTTGTATCAAAGGCACCAAGTCAATTCTGTATGCTGTATATATACACAAAACATCGTCCATCTGGAGTTTGGACTTGCTTGCTAACTTGTTTGAATCGCTTTCAAGCGAGAGAGCTAATTCATCAAAAATAAGTTAGCTAAACTAATCCAGATTACTAACTGACTCTGTACTGCCGTACCTTTGGTGTCACATGACCTGCAGTGCGCTGGCAGCATTTAGAAAAATTTGATCTTAAATAGAAGCGCGTGGGGGAAAAGGGGCGTGTCTCTCTCTATTGTGAGGGCCTTCTATTTAAACTAACGAACTTAAGTGCGCAAAAGTCTTGATTGGGAATGACCCCTTATATAAAATTGCTTGCTAACTTTGCTGAAAAGGTGATTAGCAACAGATCTTACTCGCCAAGTAACTCCCGTTAACCCCGCCTCTTATGTGCTGTCATCTTGTGTACCTACAATCAGCATTATTATAATTTTGGATTCTATAAATGTGATTGTTTCTGCTGTCCAATTAGAGGTTGTGCTCCTGGTTAAAAATGCAAATTCCCGCGTTTAAGTATAAAAGGTTTAATGCGTGATGTGAAGGTTCGGGGACGTGACGTTGTGCATCTGAGCTTGCGTATATTTCTCTCTCCTCGTTTGTTAATATTCCATGTGCGATTCAGGAGAAACTCTGTAGCCCCCGGATTGTTGATTATGCTAATGCTAATTGAAAGTGTGAGGTCTGACATTTAATCCTGAAAAATCATGAGTAACAGCAACACAATGGACTTGAATGTCGTTCCTCGTGACTTTTTTCTTCTTCAGTTTCACGTTCTACGGTTCTCCTGTCCTGACCTCTTTTCATCTCTTTCTTTCTTTCTTTCTTTCTTTCTCATCTTTCATGCCCGTCGATGATTATGCTGTAATTTGCCGCTGTTAGCAAATGTGTGTGTGTGTGTGTGTGTTTGTGTGTGTGTGAGGGCTTTTTGTTTGGACCTAAATGGGGGGAATTTTTGAAATGTCCTGGAAAGATGGTGAGTCCTGATAAAACGGTGTGACTCGATTCCCACAATGCTTTTGTTTGTCTGCGTGTGTGTGTGTGTATTAGCTTCACACACTTCCCCACACTTTTGACAAATGACATTTGGCCTCTTTTGCATGGTGTAATGTGATCGTAGGGAAGCGTATGGAAATCCGAGCAGATTTGTTTGATGGTGGTTTTTTAATGAATAATGAAACGCAGGCTGCCGCATTCAAATCCGAGAGAACATCTCGCTAATGCCGCTCTCGTTTTACGCCCCGTTTGTTTACTTTGGCACCGTGAATGCGAGAAAATGAGTTTTGCAGCCAAATTTTTAAGCAGATGTTAGCAGCGCGTTGGATAACCAGAGCTGAGTGATAGCAGTGAATGAAATCTTTCATCACGTGTGTTTATTAGCCGTGCCTGCGCGGTCGTCTGCACCGGGTTTGTGTTTTACACATTTGAGATGCTTAGCTAATTAATATCAATTTGTTTATAGTAATAATAACAACAGCAACAGTAATAACATTTTCTATTTCTTTTTTTTATTTTATTTTTTTAAATATTTTTTTTGGGGTTTTTTCCAATTTTCTCCCCAATATTAGTCGTAGCCAATTCCTCCCCGTCACTAGGGGGCTCCCACATTAAGGC
>JAOTRS010000031.1:14283443-14297944 GCA_028565755.1 Dinotopterus cunningtoni
ATCACTTTTTTCTCTTGCTATCTCACTCGTTCTTCCTTTCTCTCATTTCTTCTTTATCTTTGGATTGTATATGTTGCTCCCTCCCTCTCTCTCTCTCTCTCTCTCTCTCTATTTTCCTTTTTCTCTCTTAATCAGTTTTTCTCTTATTTGCTCTTCCTGACTTTCTCACCCACACATCTTTTCTGTCTCTCCCTTTTTTAGCACTCTTCCTTTTTTTCATTCCCATCTTTATTTTGGTCCGTCTCTCTTCGCTTGTGGCTCTCCCCCGCTCCTGCCAGAGTTCTTTTTTTTTCAGTCGACGCCGCATGAACTTTGCTCGACATGTAAGTAGAGTTAGGTAAAGTTTGTCGAGCGCGTATCCCACGGCGACCATTCCTCACAACACACGGGTAATGTTGTAAGAAGAGCAGAGGTATAAAGAGATACTTTTAATCAGGAAGACGGTTATTACAGCTATTAACGTTACCATCCACTTTAGCTAATGAGCATAATTATCCACTAGACCAATGGCAGTGCTCCACATTCCCCTCGTCCCACTGAGGAATTAATGACTCAGCCTTTTGAGGCTGATAAAAAGAAGGTCAACTCATTCTTAGTGCTTCCACTTAGTGATGATGTGAGATAATTATGTAAGATTGTGTTTTTTTGTTTTTTTATGGGTTTGTCTATGTGTGTTTTTTTTCCAGGCTTGCTCCAGGAGATTTACGTGGAGGAACCGGATGGCCTGGTGTCTGTCAACCTTCTGATCATGTGTGCCGTTTCCGCGTTCACCACCGGGGCGGCGCTTTCCGCCCTGATGATCTGCTGGCTCATGACATTCAAGCATCGGCGCCGGTCCAGGAGCGGGGCTCCGAGCCAGCCTGGCCGTCACCACGCTGACAGGGAGCAGTGCGTGCTAGGGCATGGACGTAGCACCTCAGCGATTAGTGTGACAAGGATCAGCGGCGTCGATGCTCAGGTAGAGGACCTGTTCACTAACGGCTGGCCTAAATCTGTAGAGATCCAGGATCCGGGATTGCCGACTCCAGAGCAAACGCCGCTGCAGCAGAAACGACCCACTCCTGATATCCACGACCACACCCATCTCCACCTCCCGGACTCGGATTGGGAGCAAAGCCAAACGTTTATCACCCAAACCGGTCCAAATGCCTCCATCATGTACCTGAGCTCCGATTACTTACACGGCAGTGACGGAGGCCAGCAGGATGACCCGGGTATTCCGAACATCGAAAGGCAGCGCTATCTCATTCTTCCTCATCCTGTGGTGCATAAAGAGCAAAGCAGGCATCATCCCACGCGCAATTCCGCCGGCGACTACCGACCGGGGACCCCTCAAGGCTCGCCCGAGCGCAGGAAGGTGGTGTCCGCTCCAAATCCGCACTTGGATTACGGCAATCCGCCACACTGGAGCCAAAATGGCGTCAGCAACAACGGCAAACCCAACAGACACCACCATAACTATCCGATACAGCCACGTACGAACGCGGCAATGGTGCGACCCAGCGTTCTCCACTCCACCAGGGGGCTCGGCGAGCCGCAGGACTACAGCCACGTTCTCGGAAGGAGGATGGGCAGCGAGAGGGATTTGAGGAGAGAGAGAGACAGGGAGTATATGTCCAATGGACAGTAAAGAGACAGGGACTGTCTTTTCCAGAGAGCCATGACTCCCAACACCTGCCCGTAAAAAACGTCTCACTGCCGTCTATCCAGTCCTACAGTGTTGCTTGAAAGACAGTTGACCGAGTGAGACAGAATCCGAGCTGAGCACTTGCCTGTTAGCCTCACCCTGCCCCTCCACCCGCAAACCTTTAGCACTTAGCATGTTAGCAAGGTTTTCCCGAAGCCGCAAAGCCGGAGACACTGAGCCACTTTTCAGGAAACCGGATATCAGTATACTGTGAAGTGTTCGCTCGACTCTGCAGCCAACAGTAGCAAGTCTCTGTTAGAGGACATTTTTAGTGGACATTTTTTTCTGCGCTTTTGTTGTTTTTTTGTTTGTTTGTTTGTTTTAATTTTTCGGTATGGGCAAACGTACGTGTGTGATATACACAGTGTCCTGATTCCAGAGTCAAGTCTAAATCTCAGCTCAAGGACTTTACTTAAAGACGATCGAGCCGAGGACGACTAGCGTCCGAGCAGCGCCAGAGCTTCTTGGCAAACACAGAAGCCGATTTCACGCAGACTCTTTTGCATTTGTGTTAAAAGCAGTCAAAGGACAAAAAATGACTTAAATGTGACTTGTGATTGCGATTGTTTTTTAATTCAAGAGTGTGTGTGTGAATGTGTGAAAGATGAACGTCCTGATTTTGACGACTGACAGCAACAACAAGACAGTATCTCATAGACCACTTGAAATGAAAAATGATTTAAAAAAACAACATTGTTAGTTCATGTGTCTGCACGATTCATCAGTATCAATCAAAATAAACAAAATGCTTGGGTTTTTTTGTAACAAACAAAAACGTTTTCTGATGTCATCACACACAGGTTGGTGGGGGGAAAAAAACGTCCGAAAGAAAATCGCACAAAATCAGTTACAAATAAAATCATGTATTGAAATTCAGAATGTTTTTAGATTTAAACCTGATTGACTGATCACTTTAACTTGTTGCAGGCTGTAGCGCTGATAGATCAGAAATTGTCATGATTTAAAAAGAAAAAAACATAAAAATGTTGAATTATTTCACACCAGATAACAGTAATGACGCTGGCTTCCTAGCCATAGCTAGCGTATCGTAGGGAAAGTAGTGTTTTGGCTAATTTAAACTGAACACCTTGTTTGCTTGTATGCTAGCTAGCGTTAGTGCAGCGAAACAAAGAGCCGTGTCAGGTTTAAGAGACAAAGAAAACCGTCACTCGACAAAATCAGGACGTCGGGGAGCGAGAGCGTTCTCCAGCAATCGTGGAACAGATCACGATCAGATAAGGCGCGACGAGATACGAGCTCCGACCTCTGGGATGGTTTAGAAGTAATAACAATGACAACAATAATAACTGTGGGTGGAGTTTGAGTGTGTGTGTGTGTATGTGTGTGTGTAAATGTTTCTGAGGTGTGTTTGCTGCTGGATACGAACACTGACGGCTTTTGTAAGTGTCTGTCTTTCCGCCTCACTGACCTGGCCTCTCTCTCTTCCTATCTTTCTCTCTTTCTCTCTAAATCTGCCTCTTTCTGTCTTTCTGTAAAGTGAAATGTGATCTCTCTCCTCCTCTCTCTCTCTCCCTTTCCATCTTGTCTCTGGGGTGCTACATCGGGAAGCGTCTCAGAGACACTGAGGCTCTTTGTTGCGGGCCGGACAGACGAGGAGTCGGGCAGTGAGGGAATAGCAATGAGCGGCAGAATGAGTCCGTCCCTCAGGGGCTCCGTCCTGGATCGAGCAAATTTTTAGCGGGCCATCAAAGGGAACGGTTGTGGGGGGGCTGGGGACATGGGGGGCAAAGAAAGGAACGTTAAACTCTGATCTTTCTTCTTCCTTCCTGCGCTTCTGTTTCCAAACCAATTCCAGGAGCAAATTATAATAATCATCGAATTACCACTGAAGGGGAGCGATACGATGACATCATCAAGAGCCCTAACCAATCATGCGAAGTCAAGGTTTATGCTGATTTTTCCATGTACAAAGAACTAATTTTTGAGCACAAGCGTTTATCAGCTACTGTTATTGCAGCATATGTTTGCGCTTCATTTTTTATAGATACGTTTATTAATGTTCAAGAACACTCGCTCGCTTTTAAAACGTCATGCTCGTTTTTTGAGTGTGAGTCTCAGAAATGCTACTTTACAGACAGTCCAAATGGCGTGAAAGGAAAAAGTAGGGCCGTTCGAGTCAAAGCGGGACTTTTAATTACTCGGGATGACAGAACACAGTTCTAAGAGTAAAAACTCTCTTTATTTCTCTATATAATCCCCTAATACACTAATGCACTTATCCCAGTGTTTCACTAGTGCTTGGACACCATCAAGGTGGAAAGTTTTCTCAGTACGTCGAAGCCATGATCGGACTGCCAAGCTTCCCATCTGACACGCCGGCCTCACAGGAACTTTTTTAATGTTCTGTCTTTGCAGGACAGTGAACAACCTTATATTCCCACATACCCGTACAAGCCTGCCTTCACTCCAAGCCGTTTTAACATGTTTGGGACAATGGAGGAGTTCCTGGGAGGCCAGCGTTTCATACGTGAAGCAGGCAGTCTGATCATGGATCTGCCACCAGCGCACATTCCTACACAAGCATTTATTTAAAAAAAAAAAAAAAAGGAATGTAATTGATGGAATCATTTGATTGCAGATGCATATCTAGTTTATATAATATCACTGCTATCTTTTAAAAAAAAAAAAGTATTTTTTATTCAGAATCATTCAGAATTTTTAAAAAATTTCTCTACTCATGTTAATATTTTTGTCTAAACTGGTTCATAAACTGGTAAATCTAAAAAATGGCTGTAAGTAAACTGGAAAAAAACACGTAACAAATAATGGGGACATTTTTAGTAAGATGTATGGAAGGAGTCTCCAGTGTCAGCACTTTGTAACAGTCAGAGTTAAAGCTGTAACTTAAACATTCTGAACAAATTCACTGGTTTCTTTCTGGTTTCACGGTAACACGAGAAGAAAACAGTACCTCTGTTCCCTCCAACCTGTCACTGATTATTTTCCTAAAATAAGAAGACACATGCTGTTTTTCACTCCTTAACAATTCCTGCAATGTACGGGTTTATAAAAAATGAGGGGAATTTTGAAAAAAAAAAATTCAGGTCCCTTTGCCAAATCCAAAACGCACGGAAAGAAAACCCCCTCGTGTTTCTCAGAACTTCCCTCTGTCCTTCTCATCTAGGTTGTTTTTTTCTAAGTAACGACCCGAATGCACAAAAGCACTCTGTGAAGCATTTGCGGTTATGTTTATTTAGCTGTTTGTGACCTCCTGAGAGTGCTGAGTTCAGGAGTACTTGGAGAGACATAGAGAGAGACAGAGAGAGAGAGATGGACACTGTTTGCAGAACGTCAGATCTGATTGAATCATCCGTCCTAATGGATAGACGGATGGTGTATTAGCGTCAAAGGCTATATTCATCACAAACATCAGTGTGTATTAAGGCATCAGGACTGACACAGAGCGAGAGAGAGAGAGAGACAAAACACACAGGAGAGAGAGAGACAAAAAGTTTTAAGCGCATGACCTATAGAATACCCTATAGAGCTCATTACCATGTCTTAGGGGGTGTGTGTGTGTGTGTGTGTGTGTGTGTGTGTGTGTGTGTGAGAGAGAGAGAGATTTCTAAATGAATTCCTCTCTGTACAGTCAGTTGTTTTTGTTTCAGGGTTTTCCTCCTCCGTGCATTTTTAAGTGTCAGGTCTTAAAAAGTCAGCGTGCGCCTTTAGCTCCCCCTTGAGGCCTAAAAGTAATCTGTTCTTCTCTTTCGTCTCTTCCTTCTTTACCGTACATGTAGTCGAATCAGCCGTGACATGTCCTCTGTGTGTGTGAAGTTTACTTTTAATGGCAAACTTGACTGAGGAAAAGAACATCCGTCTCTTTTAAAATTATGTCCTTATAAAACCTCAGCAACATTTCCAGCTCTACTCCTGTCTAAGAAAAACCAGACGGAAGACTTAACTCTAGCACAAATGGTATAAAAGAAGCGACGTCTTTACTTTTGTGTCCAAGGTCCACGCGGCGCGCAGGCATTTTTGATCCTCCATATCCACTAGTGCTCGGAATCACCGGGGTTCACCCGATACAATGTTATCATGATTATCAGAGCCGATTCAATCTGTATTGCGATTCTGTAAGTATCATGGTTTTATAAATATGAATTTATTTTATAGATTTCGTTACAATTCTAAACAAACTTGGAAAATAATTAGCTCCTACCACACAGGACGATGTGCTGCCTGCCAACACGGGAATGGTTTAGGATTATAGTGGACCTGCGACATATTACCATGTCAAATGCAAGCAGTATAAATAAAAAAAATATTTATAGAAAAAATTTAATCCATTCCGGAGGCAAGTTCTTAAGGCGAAATTTCGTATTGTGAAACGCATTGTCCCATAGGAAATAATGTAAATGCAGATCATTTGTTCCACCTACCAAGAAATATTACCAATATTACCAATTTCCAACACTATAATCATATTGTTGCATAGAAAAGACATGTAAAGTAAGTAAAATATTAAATAAATAGACATTAAACCTCACTTAACCTTAATTTATGATTTCTCTTGGCGCGACTGCTTTAAAAACCGAACTGAAAGTGGCTCCCTTTTCTTCTTGCTACCGTCCTTGATAACATTCTTGGGACCCGCGGTGCGAAGTCTTCACTAAATCTTGCACAAAATGCAAAAATAAAAACTCACTTCCTTGACTTTCCACTGACGCAAACAAGTTTTGATCTGCTCCTGGACGTACGCGCGTCTTAGCCGCCGTTCTGTTCAGCTCGGTCTGGTCACTTGCAAAAAAAAACTTTGTTCATATGCCGATAATTTCTTGCTAAATTTCGGTTCTTACGCCCAAAATTCATGAGGCGGGCCGGTCGTATGCTGAGGTATCACTGTATCAGTTACTTCAGGCTAGTTAAGTCACACAGCTCTCAAATGTTCGCTAACATGGGAGATTCTTTTAATTTTTTATAACCAAATCTTCGGCTATTTATTAACTCAGATTTTCATAACATTGCCGTGTTCAGTTACACTGCTTAGTTTTTATATATTTACCATAACAGGAAGTCCCACTGTGCCCTGATGAGATTTCAGATGAGTCTGCGTTTTTTTCTGTTACTTGTTAGCGTGGCTAATCATCTATATTTTAGGTGTATAGGGAAAGTTGTGTATGGAAAATTATTTCCTAAACTTTTTCTCCAACATAGCCTGAGCTCTGTGTTTGCCTCTCAAGCCATGATATATTCTCTCTCTCGCTCTCTTTAGCTCTCGCTCGCTCTCTTGAACTAGCGCTAAGCACCACATGCCTGATTAGCCTGAGTGCATCTCAGCTCTTAATGTGATGACAAGAGAAGAGAGGAGATCCTCGGAGGGGTACATCAGGGACGAGACAGCCATATCTCTCTCTCTCTCTCTCTCTCTCTCTTTGCACTCGTTGCCCTGTTTAATGTGATTGCCTTAAAGCCTGCCAGCAATTCCTGAGGCAGAAGTTAGCAAAGCGCTCAGCCAAGCTAGACACTGACTCGACTTGTCCTTCTCGCTGAAGCCGAACTGCACGTGATTAACGTTATTAACACGATTAACAACTGCCACTTCAAGGACACGTGAGTCACTGTGCAGGAAGCAAACGTCCCAGCAAGTCGGCTAATACGCCGCGTAAATGTGAAACTCCATAGCCCTACTTTTTGCATCCCAGCATCTCATCTTTGCATCATTCAGAGACACGTCATACATTACTTTGCATTATATTAACATTGAGTTAGCTAATCCGCTAATTAGTTTTTCTCATTGTATTTGTTCAGTGAGTTACTTGATGAAGATCCTCCAGTGATAGACCTATTATTAAAGACAATGGATCAGCAGGATGGGGAGATCAGCAGGCTCATGTAAATGTGAAAAATTATTCTTAGTATAGTAAACAAAGTTTAGCGTATTTGTAGTCATTATGCAAGATGTGAATCATCCTGAGACGTCCTGCTGTTGAAGGGGTTTAGATCGTAGCAGAGCGAACGGTTTGCAATTGTATTTATACAACGATTAATTCCGACCAAGCAATCTGATTGGATGAGATCAGGCGTTCTCCGTCATTAGAATCCTTGTTCAAATCAGAAACAGTGAATACTGGCTAATAATACAGCTGAAAATTTGCAAGGTGTCAGGACACTAAAAATAAAACCCAGCACAGTGCACGAGGATGGCAAACAAATATGATAATGTGGATATGTCACCGGTTGTATTGCTCACTTTATTTTATTATACCATCACAGTATATTAGATGGTGCTGTCTTGCCATGCATTATGGGTAATATGGGTCATTTTCCACAAACATGGAAAATGAATCGTCATAAGACGTGAAATGTCACTCATTTCTTTGTTGCAGTGTTCTTTGAGTGTGTCTTGCTTTTAAACCCCCACTCAGACGAAAGCCACCCTGTCCGGACGGCACACTTCACAAGGGTCCTTATTCTTCCAGCCCTAATTAAAAGCTCGCTTTGTGAATACAGTGTCCCGAGAGCTCGAGGCGACGCCCGCCGAGCACGACTCTTTTATTTTCTCCTTTACTTTTTTTAATAGGTGTATAACCGCTACCACCGCCGCCGCCACCTCCTCCGCCTCCATCATCAGCGTCCCTGTTCCTTTCCCCTCGAGCGTAACCAGGCAGAATTAATGGGGCACTAATGGAAAGAGGGTGTAGCTACCAGGAGTCACGACACACTTTTATATTTCACAGTAAGCAGCGACTCGAAGGGGATTCGGCGCGGGCAGTTTCATGATCCGTATTTATAGCTGGGGTCAAAATACAGGGCTAGGTCTGAAAACTAGACGTCTAGGAATTTATCAGTATAAAAGAAATAATAATTCAGACTCGTAGTTCTTTAGCGCTTCATGATTCGATCTTCTTGATGAAAGACAAATCAGACTGTAAATTATTTAGAATAAAAAGGAAGCATCAGCAGCGGCCCGGTTCTCATGCAGCAAACACACACACGTGTGAGGTGAAGCACAAGCAGCGCTGAGTGATTCACATGCTGTAAAGCTGTAGAGAAACCAGCAACGATCTCATTTATATCCTGTTTGTTGGTTTGTTTGTTTTCAGTGAGCTTTCGCTCGCTTTTCAGTGATTCGTGTGTGTGTGTGTGTGTGTGTTAAAATATTTTAATTTTTTATTATTGTTTTTTTTTTTTTTTGTATAATCATAATGATGATGATGATGATGCCATGAAATGAATCCCAGTATTTGCAGTGATTTGTTTTATTTTTTGGTTTATCTCTAAGGATGAAAGGACTTTTTTTCTCTTTCTTTCTTTCTTTCTTTCTTTTTCTTTTTTAAAGCAAAGAACAAAGAGCCATGTTTCTATCAGACGTACGTGTCCATGACATCGATGTAACTCACGTGCATGAACTCTGAGTGTTCTTCACACAATGCGCACTATCGAGTGCTCTTACACTCCATCAGTCACGTGCATGCTCCCTGATCCAACCTCACACACGCTCACACACTCATATAACAGTGAAAAAGACACAAATTGGAAACTAATAGGGGAAGCCGAGGTCACACATCGATAATACATCTGTTGCTGTTGAAATATCACAAAGCATGAAGTGTATGTGTGTGTGTGAGTGTGTGTGTGTGTGTGTGTGCTTTTCTTACTCCAATAAACCACCTCAATACACCTCAATTCTCTCCTGTTTTTTGTATTTTTACTCTCAGTTTTTTACCTTATGTACAGTATATACAGTAGCCACCTGATCACTGGCTGCCTTCTGCTTTATTAGATTTTTTGTAGATTTTGTCTCGAGTACATTTTAAAGGACTCGTTTATTACCCGTTTTCAGCATTTTCATGCCGATTGGCTCGGAAAACAGTTGAGAGTAGCGTAATTACAGTGGTCTGGTGGGAGGAAATGAGTCGATGATGTTTAAACGCATCGTTAATTAAACGGGCTAATTCTCTCTCTCTGGGTCATGTGAAACGGTTTACAGTAACACAACAGGGCGGTTAAATGATCATTTGGAGAGATTTCAGAAAGTGTTTTATATAGCGTACGTTTGGGTTTGTTTAGCATAGTTGAACTTGTTTCTCGCTAAATTAGCAACATGATGTACAGCTTTGGCCCCGAGCGCTAATTAACAGGTTAATTCTAATTAACAGGTTAATTCTGCACAGACTATAAGTGGGATATTAGAGACACTGGTTATTTCCTGAAGTGTTTTCTTCCTTTTGTATTGCGGAACTACACCCGGTAAACTAGAGCTGTGAATCATGGGTATCTGTTGATTTGATTCGATTGGTTTTTGGGGCGTTGCGATATTCGATTCAATTCAGTAGCTTTAACGTTTATTGTCTGTTTGGTGTCAAGCAGCTGTACAGGTTTTGAATTGTTAAAAACTGCTAAAAGTGTCTAATAAACTAATATTCTGTGTAACTTGTGGTGTTAATTGTTTCATACATACTGATAAACTTTTTTAGTTCTTAAAAAGTTTCTAAACTTATTTTTTTTTACTGAATTCCGTTCCAGTAGGTGGCAGCATTGCACCAAAAGCACATAAACTCAATTGAATAAGAAAGGATAGACTTTCAAAATGCAAAAAACGGTTTGTATTTTCCGCAAAAAGATGTTTTTTTTTGTTTTTTTCTTTTAAAAAGGGAATTTGTCAATTTTAGATAAATGTGTGTCTTAATGCTGAATTGAAAACTTATCCATTTATTCACTTAATTGGATTTGGATAGATGGATATGAATAGGTAAGTAAATGGATAGACATATTGATGAAAGGATGGGGAGACATAATGGATGGATAAATCAACCCAGATGATGAAATAGATAGACAAAAGACTTAAGATTAAATAGCACAGAAAACATTTAGAGTTTCACAAACTTGTGAAGTTTATGCAAGGCGCTCTGGAACTGGAGATACTGTATCAAGCTGGTTGGGTAAAGCAGCCTCGGTATTCCAGAGACTCTGCTCTGTCTAAGGACAGGACAGTCATAGGACAGATGTCTTCCAGTACAGACGCCTTGGAAAGCTACTTGGGAATGCCCCTGGCAAAAGGTCTGACGAGCAGCAATCGAACATCATCATCAAGATAAAATGTTGCCTGAAGATGCTCGGAAACATCTGGAGGATGGCAGATAGCAGGCTTCTCATGACAAAGTTAGGATTTATTCTGCAAATAGGGAGATGGTAAAAAGCGAAACAGTTAACCTCGTGAAAAAAAGCGAAACAGTTAACCATGTGAAAAAGAGCGATAATGATGGATGTATAGATGATGGATTTGACCTGGGAGGAAGTGAAGAAGCTGGAGATGGACAGAGTAAAGAGGAGATCAGTTGTTGCTTCCTAATGTTCCACAAGAAAAACAGCTAAATTTCATGAAATTATTATTTATTTACCATGTATTTATAAGGAATGCATTCTGGGTATTAATAACTCAGGTGTAGGCTTCCCATTTGCCAGGCTTAAGGCTTGGGGTAAAGTTGAGCCAATGCCCAAACCCAGCCCCTGGATGCAGGTGCATGATTTGTGCCCATCCCGAACATCAGGAACTTCATCAGGAACTCTCTCAACGTCAGAAAGAGAAAACTCAACGTTTTTACCTCTGACTGTTACAAAGTGCTGAAAACGGAGACTCCTTCCATAAGTGTTGAATGTACATCCAAGGCCTTGTGGATGAGTTGTTACTATGGCAACATAGTATATCAACACAACAAGTGCTTCATTATAAACCTGCACTACTCTCAGAGCTGTACTGTAGTTATCAAGAATTCATCAACACCTTACCAGAATTTTGAACTCAGTACCTCTGTGGTGGAAGGCATAACTAAAAAAAGGGGAAAAAAGAAAAAGATGACCTGTAAATGATTGCATAAGTGAAAAATAGCGGTTTGGTTTTTGTTAGTATCTTGCAGACAAAAAAAATGAGAGAGGGAGAATAATTATACATATATGAAGAACCTTTTGTAAACTATTGAACTTTTCTTTGACTTCAATTGTTAGCGATAGCGGGCTAATCTGGAGCGATACAGCAAGGTATCAGTTACTGATGTGAGGTTTGTTTATAGAAGTCATGGCTAATCCAGGATCATGTTTCCCATAATGCACTGCTGGAGTAACACAGGTGATGTGGATGTTTAGAGTCCAAATCAGAGCCACAGAGCACTGTGCTGTGTGTAAAAAAGAAAAACTTTAAAAATTAGATCTAAAATGTTTTATTAATTAAATGTTTTATAAATGTTTTAAAAATTGATCACTGAAATAATATAAAATACATTTTGATAGCAGTAAGCCCTGATTAATTGTTAGCTACACTAGCTCTTAGCTTTAGTGCTGAACCAAAATCCATCTGGAGAAATTCTGGTGGTTTTTCCCTGGATTGTTTTTTTTTTAAGTGCACAGACCTTATGAGGCCACACGGGGGCACTGTTCACCAACAATTGTGCTGTTTGTTCTAGGGTTGTAATGTGAGTAGGTGATTTTAAACACATTTGAGCAGAAAATGGTTTTGTTTTATAGAGCAAGGTAGATAAATAGGGTGTAAACATCATACAGTTTCATAACAGAAATAGTTATGAAGTAAAGGCAGGAAAGTTAAGTAAGTAGTTAAGGAAAGAAATAAAGTTAATTAAAGTGTAATTACTAGGGGTTATACTGTATGATTTGGATCCAATTAAAAAACAATGACTGGTATGAATTTAAGGTAAAAAAAAAAAAAATTACAAATTGTTCATTTATTCATTATCCTGAGGAGCGTCACAGGGAGTCTGGAGCGAGCAGTCCCGAGACCGTAACTGCTGTATTGGATTGAAAGTTATTTCTAAAATGAAAAAAAAATTTAGATTAGAATATTTAGAAAAGGAGTAGTGAACTTTAACTTAGCGGCAGACTTAAAAGTACTAGTGTGTAACTAATAAGCTAATTTGTTTATCTCTAATTACTTAGATGCATAAGAGTTAGCTCTGTAAGTGTACGTTGGTGTGTCTGTAGAAGCCGATCTGTGAATACACTTGGCAGGTTTGAGCATGATGGAGATGTATGAGGTTACTGTGAGGTTACTGTGAGGTTACAATGAGGTTACTGTGAGGTTTGGGAGAAATCACAGAGACGACCAGGAGATCTCTCTTTCAGATTTTCTTTCTCTGTGTTAATGAGTTAATGTGGTTGTGTCCTTGGTTGCCTAGTGTGTGTGTGTGTGTGTGTGTGTGTGTGTGTGTGTTTATACACCTACAGTTCTAGGAAGCCTGATGGTTCTGAGCTACAAACACATTCCTGGCCCTGTTACCCAGAATCCTGTGTGAGTCATGCTCTTGCCTGATTTGTCATAAAGGAGGTGTGTAATTACTGCATACGTTTATGGGTACACGTTGAACACTTCGTACTGTCCGCACCATTAATACACACACACACACACACACACACACACACACACACACACACACACACACACTCATACGTACAAGAAGAAAAATGGCTAAGTGGCTGATCAATTATCTTTAAAAAGATCACAGTCTGAGTAATGTTTTAATTACTTTTCCTTATATTTATATTGTTCTTTATTCCTTTATATTTTCCTCTAATCTGATTGGTCAGTTCCAACTCTGACTGATTGGACATGAATGCTAGGTTGATGTTAATGCGTTTCTCTAATACATTATCATTTCTTTGGTAACGGCTTATTCACGTGGATGATGCTTCAAAATATATTGGTGAGAAATCCTCTTTTCTGTAAGAAGAGATGTGTTTACGTACTGGAACATTTTTTTATGTAAGGATTCTCCAGTGTCAGTGCTTGGGTAGCAATCAGAGGTAAAGCTGTTTATAGCTGATGTAAGGTAGAAAATACATTAATGAATGCTTCACTGCTACACTAATGCACTTATCCCGGAGTTTCACTAGTGCTTGGATGCCGTTAAGACAGAAAGTTTTCTCAGTACACCGGAGCCAGGATCGGACTGCCTGTCTGATTCAAGTCTGAAACACTGGCCTCCCAGGAACTCCTTTAATGGTCCAAACATGTAGAAATGGCTTGGAGCAAGGTCAGGACTGTACAAAAGTTCCCACAGACAGATGTGTCACTTCCACAAGTTATCTGTTGATTTTCAAGGCTCAGGTGTTCCACTCACTAAATGTTCTGCAGCGGTTTGCAGTCACTCTGCCTCATCACTCCATCTTGTTGTGGATTAGTTTCCTGAAACAGAATGACACTGAGTGTTTAATCCTTCCTTTGTAAATCTCCAGACTTATTACTGTTATATCTAATTGTTAATATATGATGATAACTTTCTCTCTCTCTCTCTCACTCTCACTCTCTCGTTCGCTGTGTGAGTCTCAGTAAGGTTGATCACAAGCCCTCATCACATGTCAGACGTCGATCACATGGTCCCTGTAATCACAGAGCTGGCTTTGTTCTCACTCCACATTGACCTGGTGTACATGGTGTTGTTTATTTTCCCACTTCTGCATGGCCAAAGGGTAGACCTTACTCCTTTTATACAGAAACAACTTAGCAACGATTAGAATTTTTTATTTATTAATAAATGTCACATTTCTTTTCTCACTTACGTTACAGCAGCTATAAACGGTCGTTCTCCCACCGGCCTCTCTTTAATCTCTCTCTCTCTCAAAGTTAATTTTAAAAAATGCGTAAAAAATAAATAAATAAAAACCTTCTCTCCTGAAGAAGCTGAAAAAAACCTCTCAAAGTTACAGCTTTACATCTGACTGTTACAAAGCATTGACATTGGAGACTCCTTTCATACACTCACCTACTGTAAAGGATTATTAGGAACACCATACTAATACGGTGTTTGACCCCCTTTTGCCTTCAGAACTGCCTTAATTCTACGTG
>JAOTRS010000031.1:14310451-14321678 GCA_028565755.1 Dinotopterus cunningtoni
TGCCTGTACTTAATGATGATAAATATATTATGATCCACTAAATATATTTGGATAAATTACAATGTCAGTTATGAGTCTGCGTGATATTATTAAATTTCTAACCCAAATTTGAATTTTCCCTCTTTGTTTTTTGTTTTGTTTTCTTCCCCCTGCAGGGTTTCTTCCGGCGCAGTCAGCAGAACAACGCCATGTACTCGTGTTCTCGGCAGAGGAACTGTGTGATCGACCGGACGAACAGGAACCGGTGTCAGCACTGCCGGCTGCAGAAATGCCTGGCGCTTGGCATGAGCCGCGACGGTGAGACGAGTTCTTCTATGTATAAATTACATCATTAAGACATCGTTGATGCGGTAAAGTTTTCTGTAAGGAGATGTTTATGGAACATGTATGGAAGGAGTCTCCAGTGTCAGTACTTTGGTAAAACTGCAACTTTTTAGGAAGCAAAAGGTGTTTCATGAAATGACTGTTTATAGCTGCTGTATAAAATGTTAATTAATTTTCCATGATGTTAGAAGTAAATATAAATGGACAAAAAGTCCTTCACTGAATACCCAATCATAATTTTTGACAAGATGCTGTAGCGTAAGCGTGACCAGAATCTTTTGAGACTGCTGTTTTTGGAGAATGATCAACTTTAGGGTGATGGCAGTAACCCATCATCACACCACCCAGTCACTGATTATTTTTCTGTACCAGCACAGCGCGGCGCTTTGACTCAAATTATAGTCTTGGTATATTAACACTATACGCTGTGTGCTTGAGAATCAGGACTGCAAGGAACATGCAGTTTTGCACTAAAAGACATTCTCGGTCTCTCTTTCTCTCTCTCTCTCTCTCTCTCTCTCTCTTTCTCTCTCTGTCTCAGCGGTGAAGTTTGGCCGCATGTCTAAAAAGCAGCGCGACAGCCTGTACGCAGAGGTGCAGAAGCATCAGCAGGGTCAGGAGTGCGTCAGCGGCATCGTCTCCTCCGCCATGGTCGGGGAGGAACCCGGAGAGGCCAGCCCCGACGGACACACGCGAACCTGCAGTCGCAGCTCCAGCACGGCACTCAGCGACCTCGACGACCTCGGAGGCCTGCTGTTTGACCTGCCCCTGACCCCGGAGTCGGAGTACTGCGGCCTGGAGCTGCCAGGGAACAACAGGACGAGCGGAGAGGGGAGCAGCGGCGAGAGCAACTCGTCCTCACACAGCTCCACCGAGTTAAAACACGAATACCAGCTCCTGCATTCGCACTCGCCGTTAAACGAGGGGTTCTCGCTGCTCGAGACGGGTCAGTCCTACAGCGCCACCTAGAAACACTGATACAGGCTGAAAATCTTATTTAGGAAAGATTTTATTTCATTTGGTAGATTTTGTTGAAAAGTCTTGATTTTATATTTCTGTGTGTGTGTGCGTGTGCGTGTGCGTGTGTGTGTTTGCAGAACGCATCGCTCAGAGTGTGGTGAAGTCACATGTAGAGACGAGTCAGTACAGTACGGAGGAACTGAAACGGCTCATGTGGAACCTGTACACCGCTGAGGAGACTCGCACGTACCAGAACAAAGTACTCGTCCCCATAAACAAACAAATAAACTAGAGCTCTGCAGTTTGACTGTTTTAGATTTATACACTGAGTATAAAGACTTGTATGAAGTAAATGTGACTTTACCACACACACACACTCACACACGCGTGTTGGTTCCTGTGCAGGCGATGGAGGTGATGTGGCAGCAGTGTGTGGCGCACCTCACTAACGCCATCCAGTACGTGGTGGAGTTCGCCAAGCGCATCTCCGGCTTCATGGAGCTGTGTCAGAACGACCAGATCGTCCTGCTCAAAGCAGGTTAGAGAGAACACACACACACACACACACACACACACACACACACACACGCACACTTACATATAACCAGCATTACCTTTTATTCTTATATGAAGTCACGTCTTGTATGCAGTTCGAGTTTTTCTTTTACGTTTCAAGAGAATAAGGACCTTTCTCCGTAACATCATGTGTTTTTTTTTTTTTTTTTTAATGTTGTGAACTATACTATACGTTTTACTGCAGCCACTATGTGGACAAAAGTATTTACCCAAATCTGCAGTTGGTCTCTCTTCTGCAGTTTCCACACTTCTTGTCATCAAACCATGTCTTTATAGTCCTCGCTTAGTGCACTGGGGCGGAGTCATGTTACTGTATAATAGAAAAGGGCGTTCAATAAACTGTGTCCACAAAGTTACATAGAAGTATCGCATTGTCCAAGATGTCTTGGTATAGCGCTGAAGCATTAAGATTGTCCTTCACTGGGGATAAGGTAGCTGATGATTAAAACACCTGAATTCCAAATACCAAAAGTATTTGTCCACATAGTGTCCTGGATTCTCATTCAGATTTAATCCTGTAATTCTCGTTTCTTTTTTAAAAATGTTTAAAAGTAGTCTGATTCGTTTGACATTTCCAGACATTTCATGAACGAGCCGCTCCATCGGTGACTAAAGCTAATAATCCTCTGTGTTATTCATTATTTGTCTTTGAACAGTTGCCGTTCTCGTTTATTTTGTGTAGTGTGTATTACACTCTCACTCTTTCACATCAAAAATCAAAACACATCTCACGTGTAACGTTCATTACTGAATCCACGCATTTTTAAATAAACTTTACAGACTGTTCCAAGTGTTTAAAAATGGTTTTATAAAATGTTTTTTTTTTTTTTTTTATAAAAAAGACCAACATCCGTGCCGCGCTCAGATTCCTAGAGATCTCACACTTTTCCTGCGTTTGTATTGTGCTGCACGAACGTCTCGGTGTTCTTATTAAAGTGGACGGCGAGTAAGTTCACACACTCGCACTTCAGTTTGCATTATGATTTTTCCTCCCTCTCCGCAGGCTGCCTGAGCGTGCTGCTGATTCAGATGTGTCGAGGCTACAACCCTGTGAACCACACGCTGCTCTTCGACGGGAAGTTCGCCAGCGTGCAGCTCTTCAAAGCTCTCGGTATGCCGCGTTTCGGGTTATTATGCAACGCTCATGTTTTCTTCTCGCGAGGGTGTGATTAAGGAACGCCAGAACACGTGCCAACTCGCGTGCAATTTTTACTGATCACTCGATCGCAAGGTTTTTTTTAAAATTAAAACCTGATTGTCCTGTCCGAGTTGTGTACAGACAGTGTGTAATTAAAATGACTCCCATCGCTTTGACTGGGTACGGGTTACAGTAATTAGCCTAATTGCTAGGATCAATCGAAGCACTTAATCTGGCAGTTCTGTGAGTTCTTGAAGTTTCTACACACGATTGATCGACTCTGAGCTGGAGAGCCGCTGTGGGTGAACTATTGAACACTTTTTTATATTTACTTTGTAGGTTGTGACGACCTGGTGAACGCTGTATTTGACCTCGCTAAATCAATGAGGGGCCTGCAACTGACAGAAGAAGAAATGGCTCTCTTCAGCGCCGCCGTACTGTTCTCCCCAGGTCTTACATCTTATTTAATTAAATCCTATATCCAAGAATTGATTTGTTCTCCATCACCATCATGCCATCACATTCTGCATAACATCTACACTGCTTCCGTTAGAGTGGTACCTCGGTACACATTTAATCCGTTCCGGAGACGAGTTCTTAAGGCGAGGATTCATTTTGTGAACAGCATTTTTTCGCCTAGGAAATAATGTAAATGTAGATAATCTGTTACAGCCACCTACAAATATTACCAGTATTACCAATTTCTATACCAAACACTATAATCATATTTTTGCATTTAAAAACAGTCAAAACATTTAGAAAAGACATGTAAATAAAGTAAAATATAAAATAAATAGACATTATACGTTTAATTAAACATTAATTTTTGATTCCTCTTGGCATCGGCTGCTTTAAAAATGAAACTGAAAGCGGCTCCGTTTTCTTCTTGATAACATTCTTGGGACCCAAGGTGCTCTGTCTTCACTTTTTTTTTGAACGGCTCCCGGATGTACGCACATCTTAGCCAGCTTAGTTTGGTTATTTTTAGGCTGGTTTTATATTTATTGTGGGCAGCGGTGGCTCAGACAGTTACAGCTGTGGGTCACTGATCAGAAGGTCGGGGGTTCAAGCCCCATCACCGCCAAGTTGCCACTGTTAGGCCCTTGAGCAAGGCACTTACCCCTGTCTGTTCCAGGGGGCGCTGTATCCTGGCACGACCCTGCCCTCTGACCCCAACTTCCTAACTGGGATATTCAAAAAGGTTTTGACTGTGCTGTAAGGTACATGTGACAAATAATTGAATCTTAAATCTTAATTATTTAATTTTGTTATTAGTGAAGTATCGATGAGGTTACTGATATTAACACAATACCATGCTTATTTATTTGTTAAACGTGTTACAATATATATGAACGTCTGACATCTATATACCAATATGTTTAACAGTGTTTAGTAAAGAGCCCCAGGATGGCCAACTTGCGTGTGATACCACTCTGCATCACTCACGTCAGCCTCAGTCAAGCATCTCATAACTTCATAAAGTTCATCATTATCAGCACATCATTGACCGACGTCAGTGCGGCTGAATAAAATGTTCCCTGACATCCTTGACTGATTAAAACTACGTAGTTTACTATTTTTATTCTTGTTTATAATACATTATTTTGAGCTACTTGTTTAACACAGCATGAACTGTTCCAGACGAGACAGATAAAACTTACAGAGAAAATAACTCACACCGGTTTGGACAGAAGTGTAATAGATAAGACTGTATTTCAGTGTATAGACACAGGATATACTGAATAATCATAACTGGGTAAGAAACTTGAGCTTCAGTGTACGTGTGTAAACCTTTATGGACGAGATTGCAGGTGACCTTGACCTTGATGTAAAGATAAAAATGGTTCAACACTGGAAACTTTATTGAGCTTGGTGTAAAAAAAATAAAAAAAAATTTAAAAAAATAAAAATCTCGAAGGCAAATGTTTTATGTGTGTTTGTGTGTGTTTTATCTCAGATCGACCCTGGATTTCAGACAGACAGCAGGTTCAGAGGTTGCAGGGGAAAGTTTACCAGGCGCTGCAGCGCTGTCTGAACAGAGAGGGCGCCAACGAGCACAAACTCAACAAGGTGAGCATAACCACCATTTAACCTCACACTCAAGTGCACTTACTGTACATCCTGCCTTCGTTTGATGTATTACAGTATATAAAAACAAAAAAATAAACAAAGTTTGAAAAACTGAATACATCTTCAGCCATGTTATTTTTTGTATCATGCTTAGATGCTGGCAAAGCTTCCTGCGATAAAGTGCATCTGCAACCTCCACATTGATAAGCTGGAGTTTTTCCGCCTGCTCCACCCAGAAACGGTCTACAACTTCCCCCCGCTGTACCGGGAGGTCTTCGGGAGCGAGAGCTTCTTCCCTGACTCCACCAAGGGCTAGACTCTCAGACGCAGTGCCGCGCTAAATGGTGCTCGAAAAAGCCAACGTTTAAGAAGAAAGACACAGAGAGAGAAAGAGACTGGTAGATGTGAAGCATCATGAACAGACCAGCATCTTACTGACAATCCTGCACACAACACTTTTACACTCTGAATTCTACAGTCCCTTTCTCTGAGCTCTTTCCTTACCAGGTGCAGCCCGAACATAACAACCAAAAGGGGGGCTTTGAAAGGAGAGCAAAACCGGCTTGTAGGACCGTTTTTAAACTGACAAGACAAACAGTGTCAAATCATCAAAAAGTTCTGACAGGTGGAAACTCTGGTGCTGGAAAAATGGTGACTAAAAATCTAAAAAAAAAACATTTATCTGTTATATCGACCTATGTGCATAGTTTGTAGCTATAATCAAACCAACAACCAATCCAAACGACTCGTTTAATCGAAATGTTTTATTTAAACGGTTCGTCTGAACGTTCCTCCTTTTGTAGCAGCTTCATTTATCTTAAGAAAATCCCGTTTACAAAACCAGCACTCGACTAGTGCAGGCATGCTGCCAGGATAACGTTGCCATGGTGATTAACTACTGTAATGAAGTACCACTGTCATTAAATCTGCACAGCTAGTCATGAATTAACAAATTTAATAATTGTAGGGTTTTTTAGTTTCGCTCTCAAGTGGTTAGCTAGCTAGAAAAATTTCAAACTTTCTCAAATCTTAGCATGATGCAAACTAATCCTGTATAGAAAAATGAATAATTCAGATTGCTGTGCACTATCATGACCTTAAACACAGCAAAAGAACTTCATAGTAAAGTGTCGGCACGTTTCCTTGATTATGGCTTTGCCCGTCACTTTCTCTGCCCTTCCCACAGAGGGGAGTGTACAGTAGCTGCGTATCAGCGTTTAAATCACTGACGGTGTCTGTGGGACACAACCGTACGTTTTTCCACCTTTTTTTATGTAGCTGAAATATTGCACAGCCTCAAGGATGAGACGGAATGTATTATTTTATTATTTTAGCTTTTTTTAATGGCGCCAATCTTGCTAATACTATGCAGGCGTGTTAATTAAAGAAAACTCCAATTGGATATTGGAAAGTCCACTTCTTTCTTCTATTCTATTACTTTCCCTTTTTTCACTGGAACTGGCACTCTGAAAAGAAGCATGTAATAGTTTAATAGTTTAATTTTAATTGTGTGTGTGTAGCATTTAAAACTAGAATATATAGAATAAACCATTCAGAAAGAACATTGAGGTGTGGTGCACAATACCGTATTTTCCAGACTATAAGCAATTTTGCTTAAAAAAAAGCCAGGTGATGTACACATTGTCACAAGTACATAAAGTAAACAATGATACATTCTTTTTTTTAACTAGTATTTTTAATTTACTTTTTTAAAATACACTGGAACCTCGGTTCACGAACGCCCCTGAGTACGAACAAATCGGTTCACGACCAAAATTTACCTAAAATTTGTCTCTGTTCACAAACTCCTCCTCGGAACATGACCCAGAAACTGGCATCCCAAGCTGCCACTATCAGCTGTACAAAGGCATGAGTCAAATTATCAACCGTTTTGTATTTTAAACTTACTTAAGAATCCTTTATATCTTAGTTACATATGCTATTAGTTATTTTAATTTATTTATTTATTATTTACATGATGTAAATTAAACAATTTTAGATTTAAAAGGCAGAATGGCGTTTTCAGAAGTCGTGTGCAGTGAAGTTGCACATAAATTGTTACTAATGTTTTGTAGGAACAAGGAACAATATAATCCAAATAATAATAATACAATAATTATACAGTTTCCCTTTGGGATTAATAAAGTATCTTTCTGTCTAATTAGCCATAATAGAACTAAACAATTAATGACTCCACCACTAGAGGGTGCTGAAGTATTGGTTTACAGTTGAAATTGAAACATTGAAAATGTCTACAATATTAGTGCAGCATACATACTGACGTTTTTACCCCCTAGGCAAGAAGAATTTAGAAGAAATTCTATATGTTTGCATAGTCTGGAAAATATGATGCATTAAGTACTGAGTCTATTATTATTATTATTATTATTATTATTATTATTATTATTAACAACATTCTGACTCAAGGTAACCAACTATGATGCTACTTTCTTTTTATTGTATTTTAAAAGCAGGTTAATAGCACTTAAAGATCTTACACCTTCACAAATTACAAAAGTTATTACACCCTCTGACCCGGAGGCAAGGCGATATTCAGATTTGCACTTTCTCACACACAAACCCCTGCCTTCTCCAGGTCTTTCCCTGTTTCTCATGGATTATTTCCCTTTCCCTTAATCAGTCAAGATCTGGGCAGCTAGGGTTAGCCCCACTTTTGTTTAACACACCTTGACTTTCAAGCAAATAAACACATTAGCTTGGCACATAACATATTTTACAGACTAAACAGCACACCAGTGTTGTACATGAAGTGAAGTGGAACTTGCAGGCCGAACGGAGATGTGCTCTATTAGCTGGAATATAAGCTGCTTGATTTGTTTGTTTTTTTTAACAGTAATAAATGTAGAGCCATGATGTCTTTCCAAATTTTTTATGCATTTACAACAGCAAATCCAGCAACAGATCCAGACTGTTTACTGTGATTTTTAACTTGGGCAGTGAGAGAAAATCAGCGTTACTGAATGTGTAAAATCTGGCATGAATCTTGTCTATGAGAACACACAGAATTTTATTAAATGAGGTCCATATTTTAAAACTGTTGCGTCCATTTTCAACATGTTCCATAACCATGTCTTGGAGTAAAGATTATTCTCAATATGATAGGAGCTGTCTTCAAAACTTTTTCCGTTGTCCTGGTCATCGCTTCAGATATCATGCTTGAATAGCGTCCCTCCTGATCTATACTGGTTTACTTGTGTTTTTTGGGGTTTTTTTTTGGTTGTGTCGTGTAAGTTGCGTGTTTGTGACCATGTGGTAATGGGACTGTGCAATAGATATGACAGATACATTCTAGCATTCTGGGTCAGTTAATGCGATAATTTGGTCTGAAATTCAACATACCAAACCTAAGCTGCGTTTAACATAGTAATAGTAAGATGAAGGAAAATGAAAACAAAGCGTGATTTATAGAATGGTGCGTTTAACATTTTTTTATCTTGTGTGTACAAACTGCTGCATTTGCTCCCGTCTTTCTAGTTCTCAATGCATTTATTCTCTCTCTCTCTCTCCCTCTCACACACACACACACACACACACATACACACACACACACACACACACTCAGGGAGTTAGCTGGGCTCTCGCTCCCATAATGTCTTCTTCAGACACTTTTAACCCTGCAGAACAGAACATCCTTGAACCTCATCATCACTGTGTGTGTGTGTGTGTGTGTGTGTTAGTAACTCATCTCCTGAATGTTAAGATTTTGTTCCCATAGAAGTGTCACTTTTTTCTGAAATTAAATAGGATCTTGTATAGTTATAAAATAATATATAGATATACTGTATAAAGATCAATTCTTGTTTTTATCTTTTTTTGTGATTTCTCATGGCTGTCTTTTTTTTTTCTTCTGCAGCGTTTCTCTTTCCTCACTCGTTTAGTGTTGTCCTTGTCCGTGTGGATTGTAATTATATTTTTTAAAGAGTGTGCAGAGAATCTGACTTATGATCCTTCTATTTTCCTTCTTTCTAGACTCATTGACCTAGATTTTAATAACTATAATTTATGACATGGATACAAGTATTAAAAAAGGCAAAAATAATGTAGAGTTGTATTTTGGGGATACAATATGTGGATTAAAAGTGGAATAAATGCTCTTTTTATGTAGCATACTGGTGTTCGTGTGCATGTGTGTGCGTGCATGTGAATTTCAGAAAAAGTAATGAATGATATTCACTTATAATATAAATATAACAGCATTGTAACATTATATACACTATATCTCATTATACAGTACATCATTTACTAGTTTCTGCCTCCCTGTGGTCTGTATGTGAACTGCAGTTATCAGGCTTTGACAGTATACTGTAACAATAGTATAATTTCTGGACAATATGCAACAGTATTGTGACATAAAAATGAACTAGTGCCAAAAAATCTAATGCCCAAAGCTGCTTTATGAAATGTAATGCCTTTATTCAGGTTCTAATATTACCAAAGCTAAAAAGTCAAACTTAATACAAAATTTCCACCAAATGTACAGGGTGACACAGAAAACGGGAATTTTTGAGGTGCGTAATGGAGCGACATCACACACTGCACAGCAATTTTTAAAAAATGATAAATTCCATCAATGTTTCGTAAATGGCAAGTTTTAGGTTTCAATTACTATGAATAAAATTTATTCTAGTTTTATTGGATTGTAAAAAAGTTCCAGTTTTTTTGTGTCACCCTGTATCAAAATTTTGATCAAACAGATTTATTTTGTATGGACTTAAGCAAGTTTCTGAATGCTAAACTAGTCATAAAATGCAATGGGCATACACTTTACAGTTTAAGTGTGTTTAATGATGTACAAATCTCTAAAAAAGGAAAAAGCCAGAGAGCTAAAGCTGAAGGAGTAAAATTTGAATAAAAACACAGAGGCAGGAATGGGAGTTACGTTGATGCATTTATAGAACTGGAATCTAACCAGTGGTGGTCCAAATGCATGAGTTTCCTTACATGCACATTCACACCAACTCACAAACAACTTACGAACAAACCACAGACTCTGAACTAAGTAGGAATGTATGAACACTACATTTCTTTCATGCTGTAGTAACCTCCTCCAACAGGGTTTTCAGCTACAGTAGATGCTCTTCTTCTGTCCCTGACCTAATGAGTTAGTAGGAGAATATTTTTGATAGAGACTACAAAGTACTTTTGTGAGTTGCTCTGGATAACAGTGTCCACTAAATGTAAATTTAATACTCCTACAACTGACTTACGAATAAATTTGTTCCAAAATTATATTCAGCTTTTTTTGGGAAAATAATAGGATTTTATTTTTTTTTAATATACCATCACTTCCAGGGCAAAATCGCTGCTAGAGAATCTGACCTTTTTCAATTGCCCACTGTCACTCAGAAACAATTTCTTAAATGCACACCCCTCATTGTCTATAGTGCTTATTCTGTACAGGGTTGTGGGAGGTCTTGAGCCTAGTAGCCCCAGCTGGAGTACACTCTGGACAGCGTACCAGTCAATAGCAAGGCAATTTGGAAACACCAAATACCCTAAACACCAAAGAAATGCCGAAAACCAGGCTAACTGACATTGTTTGCGTACTGTATGTGTGTGCCCTGCGATGGATTAGCATCCCCATCCAGAGTGTACCCCACCTTGTGCACAAAGTCTCTTGGAATAGGATCCAGGCTTTCCTCCACCCTGTATAGAATAACCAGTATAAAAGCTTTATACCTTCATAACTTTCTATTTTAAATCTTATTTTGTAACTTTTGTTAATATTTTGTGTGTGTGTAAATTTCCAGCCTATTTTTCAAAATTATTATTATTTTTTTATTATTTAGGTCAGGGGAAGTCATATAAGCATTTCATTACATATCATACTGTGTATGGATGTCTATGTGACAAATAAAAATTTTAAAACGCAATTCAGGCAAAATAGAAAGTTTATTTAGAGTATTATTTTAATTCAGGTGTATACATAAATGTTTTGAGTCTCGATCAAATTTGTAACTGAATATTATGATTATTATTATTAGTATATGCATTAGTAGTTGTGTCACATACTGTTAGATGTTGGACTGTGGGCATGGTGTGGCAGGCATAGGCGCAGAGGGGGATGATGTTGAAACAAAGTCTTTTAATAAACAAACCAAATAAGAACCAAACATGAACAAAGGAAGTTGGCTTTAC
>JAOTRS010000031.1:14321778-14356093 GCA_028565755.1 Dinotopterus cunningtoni
AGGGTTTACACACACTAATAGACAGTACAGACATGGGATACAAACCGGACGAGACAAGACACACTAAACAGCCTAGCAGACTAAACACAAGGGACAATACATGCAAGGGGCTAAACTCACAAGACAGACTTGGCTAGGAATCTAATGAGCATCCTCAGTTCAGGTGAGCATCCGCGTCACCTGACCGAGGTGCCTTCTGGGAAACTGAGTCTACAAACTAAAACTACAAACAAAACACAGTGCCCTCTAGTGGGCAACCCTTACAGTTGTAGTCACAGTATTTGGGCTGCATATAGGTGAGGCATGCGGTGACCCAGTGGTTAGTACTGTCACACACCTTGTACCTTTAAACTTATGTGTGATCTGTGTGCATGAAGATTGCATGTTCTTTTCAAACTTTGTGGGTTTCCTCTGGTTACTCTGGTTTCTTCCCACAATCCAATGTGTTGTTTCTGTTGTGTGTGTGTGCCATACTATTGGCTGACACTCTGATATGTGGGGTAGACTCCAGGCCCTCAGGATAAGCCATAGAATTCAAAATTATTTTTTGTCACAATACTAAGTTTGGTAAACATACAGTAGAGCAGTCCTTACAGTGCAACTAAACTTTTAAGAACGTATGTATATATATATATATTACACAGTATTACAGTTCTTTCACAGCAGGTCATAAAATAAATAACTAATTGCACATTTGCAAATAATGAAAGGGTAATAAGATGTAATGGAATGTAAATTTTATTATTATTTTTTTGTTATTGCATAATGTTAAAAAATGTAGAATGTGAAGTGCACTTTTTTGGATGTGTGCATTTGCAAACCTGGCAGCATTTAATTCTCATATAATGCTGGGATAGAAGCTGTTCTTGGTTGGTTCATGAATTGATGAACCTGAATCGTTTGCCAGGGCAGCATTTTAAATAAATGATGTCCAGGATGCAAAGGGACATAATTTATTTAACTTTTATGGCATTGTGCTGTATAAAGTTCTTTCGGGGAAGGCAGAAAGCAGCCAATTATTTTCTGTGTCGAGTTGATCACCCCATGGAGGGCTTTCCTGTCCGCCTCTAAGCTGCTGGTGTACCAAGTGGAGATGTAGTAGGTTAACACACTCTCAATGGAGCAGGAGAGATCCTCAGCAATGTTTCAAAAGTAATCTGAATACTGAAACTCACTAAATGAGGACTCCACAGATGTGAAGTAGTGTGATATCCTTGTTCTGTCTTTGAAAGTCTATAATAAGCTCTTTTGTTTTGATGCATTGAGGGCCAAGTTATTTGTCCCATACCATTCTGTCAGTCTCTCAGATATTTATAAGCTGTTTCATCACGTCCTGAGATAAGTCCAACAATCTCAGGACGTGATGAAACAGCTTGTGTCGTCTGCAAATTTGATGATGGTGTTAGTGGAATGGAGTGGGGTGCAGTCGTGGGTGTAAAGGGCATAAATAAATGGACTCAGCACACAGCTTTGTGGTGCACCTGTGCAGAGTGTTAACGTAGAGGAGGCCTTACCTAACCATTTGGGGGTGGCTGGTTAGAAAGTCCTTAATCCAAAGGCAGATAGATTAGGAGAATTTTAAGTCCAACATTTTGTTTACCAGTCTGTCTGGGATGACTGTGTTGAATGCAGAGCTATAGTCGATGAAGAGCATGTACTATAATTTCCTTTCTGTTTTAGGTAGAGTAGTGTGGTGTGCAGGGCAGTAGCGAGGTTGTCTTCTGTGGACCTGCTGGTTTTGTATGCAAACTGATGTGAATCAAAGGTGACTGAGAGATTGGTTTTGATGTGTTGTTAAACCAATCTCTTGAAATACTTCATAATGATTGGTGTAAGTGCAACTGGACGGTAGTCTTTGTTAAGAAGATCTTTGTTAAGATCTCTTTGCAGAGAGCTGTCTGCATATTCTCTGAGCACCCTTCCTGTTACTCCTTAGGTTAACAGACCTGAGCATGTTTCACACCCGTGTTCCTGCACTGTGAATGGGGATGCATGTCCGTTGAGGGCGGGTGTGGGCGATGTGAGCGTCTCAGCTGCTCTCACCTCAAAGCGGGCAAAGAATAGATAGATAGATAAATAGATAGATAGATAGATAGAGAGAGAGAGAGAGAGAGAGAGAGAGAGTCTCCTACAACAGAAAATTGTATGACTACAGCAACCCTTTCACATACAGTATTATACAACAGGTAAGCAACAAGCAAGAATTTCAGTGAGGAAAAGATAAAGTAAAAAATGCACTGTTTACAATTTAAGGTGCATTAATGAGGTAAAAGTTGTGTCCAATAATATGAATATACTGTATATATGTACACATGAATGATGATTGTATATACAGCCGAAAACAAAAACTGTACATAAGGTGCACCAGCAAGTTGAAATAGTAATAGAAAGAATGGAGTAGCAAATTGAAATATGAATAAAAGAGAGAATGAAATAAATGAACAAATGGCCAAAACAAAGTATTGGTGCTAAAAAATGTTTTTAATGGTATACATATAATACAGAAAATGTGTGCCAAAGAAGCTACTTCTGAAATTTATGCAAATTTTTAAAAAAAAAATGCTTTTCTAAAAAAAAGAAAAAGTTTTGCTAACTTCAGCCATTTTGGAACGATGAGTTTATATGTGCCCCTAAAATGGAAAGTTTTGTTATACTGTCTCGCTTCAACCAATGAGCATTAATACTAAAGTTGGTTTAGGCCTCCAGAAGCACATGAAATGTGAAAACGGTTGCTTAAATAGTTTTTTGGTAAACTCTTAAAAAGCAAAAAAAATCTGTAGTGTCCATAATCATGTCAAATTCATGTTGCAAGATCTTAACAACTTTGCTTTTTAGAAAAAAAAGAACACTTTTTCAGGTTAATGTCTTTTCACGTGAAATCTAAATTGGCCAAGTTTCATCTGCATGACAATAAAGATCATTGAAAGATTTGCATTTTAAAAGGTTACGGACACTACATAAAAAGGAGCATGACATTTTATTTAACAAATGTGGGTTTTTTTGCATGTTTACAAAAAAAAAAAACGTTTTATGAAATTTTTATGAAAAATGGTGTTATATGATCCTGCCTGAAAATTCACTTTTTTTTTTACCTAGCTGAGACACTTTTTAACATCAACACAACGTTTTGGCCGAAAGTGCAATGCATGTACGACAGCCTGTTTATTGTGATGTCAGAGAAGAACAACCCTCTCCTGGAAAAGAGCAGAGTTATTGTGAAGCACTTGAGTTCCTCCGCCAGCGAGGGCAGAGGCAATAAGACAAATGAATGAATGCGCTGCATACATACATGTACAGTATCTAGTAGAAAAGTACCCGCTCGGGTTACTGTATTTACAGCTTGTGACCACACAAGGTCGCTGTTGCCTGACAATTTTCCCACACTCGGCGTCAGTAACCGTACCGCGCATGCGCCAAGGAGGAACGTTAACTCCAGAGTACAGGACCGCTAGCTAGGCGCTGCAGGACGTGTGTGCTGGAACTGCCTGCAGAACATTTCTACGGATTTATTTTTTACAGTTTTCAAAAGAAAAAAAAACAACCACTCTGGATTAAACGTTTTACAAGAAGGATAAAAACATAAAGAGTATATATATCTATACAAACAAACAAACAAACAGAGCCAGTGGATGTGCGCGCGCGCGGTGAGGTCAGGAGCCGAGCTGCTTTAGCTAACGTTAACATTCTCCACGGATCCGATTTCTGCGCCTGTTTTCCTCATTAACTTCTGTTTTTTTTTTTTTTTTTTTATAGTCCGAGCTCTGTTTTATTTTAATAGTTTACAAGTTTATCAGATTATCTTGGTCGAGTTGGTGTTTAAAGATGTCTGTTGCGGGGTTGAAGAAGCAGTTTTACAAAGCAAGCCAGGTTTGTGTGTTTTTTTTAATAACTTGTTTTTCTTTTGTGTGCAAAAATAATTTCCACGTTTTGTTAGAAATGCTGTAATTAAGTCTCATAACAATGTTTTATAGTGTACATTGTTAAATCTTTCTAATCAGACTTAATAACTGAGTTATAATACACTTTGAGTGAGTGTGTAAGTTATAGAGAATGTTAACATGCACACACACACACACACACACACAAAGAGTATTGAGTTAAAGCTTATTTATTTTATATATTTATTTCATGCTTTAACTTTAAATCTCATTTTGACAGGTCACAGCTGTATGTGCACCAAAAAAACAACAACACATTTACACTACACTATAAATCTGCATTTAAAATATAGATGACAATTTTTGCAATCATTATTACCTTAAACTAAACAAACAGCGGTTTTAATCTTCTCCTGTAAGGACACTGGTTTTGTGGTCGGACCAGTTAGGAAAAATATGTGCCACGTTTGCTCTAACTGGCCTGGAAAAAAAGAAAGAAAGGAAAAAAAAAAAAAAGCTCCATGTCTGGAGACGTGGGGTAAGCGCAGGATCATGCTGAGTCCACTTAACCACGGTTTCCTCCGTCTCTCTCACACACACACACCTTTCAAAGTTTCCCCTTTACGAAGCATCAATTTAAGTTGGTTCTGTTTTCAGAGCTGCGAGAGGATTTGTGTTAAAAAAAAAGAAAGGCTTGTCTCGCCTGGCCTCGCCTGGCCGCCCACCGCTGCACTGTTATGGCAAGCAGTTAATTTTCCTGGTCATTTTGCTCTTCTGTGTAAATACATGCACGAGTGACACTGCGACATGAAAATGCTTCCCCAGAATAGATTGTCGGTGCTGATAATCCGCCTTTTCGATGTCTAGCTTTGACTTCGACGTCACAGCACAGCAGCCATCCATCAGACATTCCCGAGCATGGTGTCATTTACGTCTTCTTTTTGTTTCATTTTATACACCAGTGCCGTGATGGCGCAAAGGTTTAATCGTTATTCCGTCACGGAAAGAGCTGGAATAGTATTCAAAGCGAGATTGCATTCCTTTTTCTGATTGATTGAAGCAGCAAATTTCTCTACTGTTACTTTCACTAAAATATGTTTCAGTGTAGAGCGAAACACTCTGTGTTCTGCAGTTACAGAAAAATAATCATCGCCAGGCCGGTGTGATGAAACCCGAGTCAACCATGCCACTGTGAAGCCAATTATTTTGTGCTAACTGCACATCCAGATGTGTTTGATTCATCGTCTTATATTACAGCAATTTGCCACCAATTAGGTTTTGTTTGTTTAAAAAATAGCAGTTTATGAGTGACCGTTTGTAGTTACTTTAATATTGTGGAACTTCTGCGATGTTCTCGAGGTATAGCAGCTACAAATGTTTGTTCCTTTACTAGCCTTGGCCTAATGATGTTTTTGGTGTAAATGAAATAAAACACATAAAATTCTTCTAAGAAAGTTACTAAGTATTAAATTAATCTATCTATCCACCTGTCTATAAAACAGTTTGGCCAGTGTAGCGGCGGGTTCTCACAGTGTCACAGTGGACAGCGTCATCATCACCTTTTATACTGTCATACTGTGAGGTAATAATGTATCTGCTGTAACATTGGACCTGCGTAAGGAGCGGCAGCGAGTTGACCGCACATTTTGTTTGCACGTAATGGTAGCACACAGGCGTCAGGATCTGTACGTGGGTGGAGCCACGGGTACCCTCTATCATTATCTATAAATGTTACATTTTTGTTTTTAAATGTGCATGATTAGCGGTGTTGCACAAACCCCGAGTATTGCCAAAGGCTTTTTTTTATACAAAATTATGCAATGTGCATAAAAATCAAGAGACTTCTTACCATCTGGTGTTCGGTTCGAAGTCTGTGTTGATTAAAATGCCTCGTCTCTTTTTTAATTGCAGGATGTCTTACCCTTTGCTTTTTTCAGCCCTGTGAAAGCAATGTTTCTACCTCACATATTCTAAAGAGCGCTGGTCACATGACTAAGTAAATATAATAATGAGCTCAAGTCATGTGAGTAAGTACTTAAATATTATAATGAGACCTGAGTCACATGACAAAGTATGTCAGTAAGCCCAAGTCACGTGATGAAATAATTAAATATTATAATTAGCCCTGAGACTAAGAATGTCAATATTATAATGAGCTCGAGTCATGTGACTAAGTACTTAAATATGATAATGAGCCCAAGTCACATGAATGAGTGTCTGAATATTATAAGAAGCCCAAGTCACCTGACCAAGTACTTAAATATTGTAATGAGTTCAGATCGTGTGACTAAGTACTTAAATATTACAATGGGGTCGACCGAGTTCTTAAATACAAATTTGCTTTAATTAAATATGTTATTCATTGTGTAAATATTCAGCCAGTACACTTATCATACTTTTATTGTCAGACTTTGAGGTAAACTTTAATCCAAATACATATTTAATATATAATAGAGCTGGGCGATATAACCATAATATCAATATTGTGATAAACGTAAAATAGTGGATATTGCGATATCTATTTTTTTTTAATAAGATCTTTTATTTTTTTATAAATACTTTAATAACTTTAATTTAACATTTTTATCCAAAATTCAACTCTTTTGCCAGAAGTTCTTTACAGACCTATGTATCAAAAGTCATAAAAATATTTTGAGGAACTATGGTATGATATTTTTGTCATATCACCCACCTCCACATAAAGAAAACGTGTATAAATTACACAGTAGAATGTTCATTTTAGCAATAGTGAACAAGCCACGCCCACACACACACGACAAACTGTAAGTAAGGTCAGTGACCTGTTGCTAGCATTAGCATCCTGCTGTACCTTTTGATGTTAAGGGTGTAAATAATTTAAGCAAATGATGCATGGATATATATCAAATATTACCATGCTAGTAAGTTTTGCTGTCAGTTGGATTAGCTTTGCAGGACTGATCACAATTTCCTGGTTTCTTTAACCAGTTGTGTTAGAAACAACACATGCCTGATTCTGCCAAGCATAGAGAGTTATGTCACTCATGATTTTTAAGCGAGACCAACAGAGACTCTTTTGTGTCCTTTTTTTTTGGACACGGGTCCAAGATCTGTTGACTCGGAAACACGTCCAGTTTCATCGTATGCAGTTTAAAACAAACGTGTCTGTGCAAACTTTTCCCTTTCAGACATCTGACAAGATCACTACAGGCTTTTGCTGTGATTTCAGTACCAGGAGGTGTGGCAGTTGTCAGCCTGACATGTTTATAATGTTGTTTGGTTAGTAATTGTGAGTGTGATAATAATTAAACGTGTTGCTGATATATTTTTTTCGTCCTACTGCAAGTGGTCATTTTAAAATCCTCTCGTGTCATTTTTGCCTTTTTGCGCATGTGCGAGGTCACGTGATACACCTGTGCCGATTGGTGTATGACGATACACCTGATGACATGGTGGTGTAGAGTGTGTACATGTATAAAATGTTCCACTCTGGTAATCTGATATTATGATTTCTCTCGAAACCTCTGATTTACATGGTTTAATCAGATTTCTTTCTAAATGCAAAGTTTAAACACTTTGTTCAGTAATCAGATTCTTCTTAATTCTAAACTCTAGAGTTACATTGTTCAATCGATAAACAGATTTCTTTTCCAAACCTTGGACTTATGTAATTCAATCAGGAATCAGAATTCTTTCCGAACTCTTAAGTATAAAGACTTTATATCAAATTTATGCTATAAACTCTGGATTTAAAAGAATCAGCCAGTAATCAGATTTCATTCTGAAACCTGAGTTTACACAGTACAGTCCATAATTAAAAACCTTGGGTTTACACACTTTTATCAGTAATCAGATTTCTTTCTAAACTGAAATTTTTACATAGTTCAGTCGATAATCAGATTTTATTCTAAACTCTCAAGTTTTAACCATTTTTTCCATAATCAGATTTCTTTCTAAACTTTAAGGTTACATGATTCAACCGATTATCAGATTTCTTCTCTATACTCTGGTTTTATGCAGTTCAATCAGATTTCTTTCTATACCCTATGAATCAGATTTCTTTCTATACCCTACGAATCAGATTTCTTTCTATACCCTAGATTTAAAAGCATCAGCCAGTAATCAGATTTCATTCTGAACTCTGAGTTTACGCAGTACAATCCATAATTGGATTTCTTTTCTAATTTCGGGACTTACACAGTTCAATTCTTAAACAGACGTTTTTTCTAAAATCCAGGTTAAAAGTTTTATTTAGTAATCAGATTTCTTTCTAAATCTTTTTTTTTTTTTTTTTTTTTTTTTTTAATAAATGCAGAGTTTCAACACTTTGTTCAGTAATACGATTTCTTTCTAAACTTTAATTTCACATGGGCCAGTCAGTAATCAATTTTCATTCTACATTTTCATTCAATTTTCATTCTCTAGTTACATGGTTCATTCAATAATCAGATTTCTTTTCTAAACCCTGGGTTTTTGCAGTTCAATCAGGAAACTTCAAAGTTTAAAGACTTTATTCAGTAATCAGATTTATTTCTAAATCCCAGATTCACAAGCATCAGGCAGTAATCAGATTTCTTCCTAAACCTTGGGTTTATACACTTCAATCAGTAAACATATTTTTTTTTTCCAAAGTCTAGTATTTACACGGTTCTATCAGCGATCAGATTTCTTTCTAAACACGTAACGCACAACCTGCCAGTCCTGTTAAATGTTAAAGGGGTTTAGTACTATGGAAACTTTAGGCCCTAAAGTTTAGTGATTGTGTAGCTTAGGTTAAAATGTGTAAGCCTCAGAGCTATGTTTTTATAACACACACGCAACATATTTCTTTACATTGATTCCAGCTGTGTTCCTTTCAGTTTAGAGCAAAAATCCTGGAGATAGAGTGTGTATGTGTATGTGTGTGTGTGTGTGTGTGTGTGTGTGTTAGTTTAAAGTTCCACAGCCAGAAGTGTTGTGCAAACACTAAACAGGAGCAAACATCTGATTGTTCCATCATGCCAGTAAAATGGGGTTGGAACTGATTTTTGGGGTGTGTGTAATGCCTAACCTCTCACTTCCTTTGCTGATCATGGCAGGAAACAGAGCCTCCTGACCGCTTCCCAACTTCCTGCCAGGAACGGACCCCCCTCATAGGAGAGAGAGAGAGAGAGTCCAATAGAGAGGAAGAGAAGAGTTTGAGCAGGACAAAATGGAGTCCCGCTTTGTTGTTTGGCTTTAGGCCAAAGACGAGCTGTGTGTTAGCTAGTGAACAGACGTGAGTGTGTGTGTGTGTGTGTGTGTGTGTGTGTATATAGGCTGTTTGTCAGAGTGATTGGACTGCAGTGGTGCTGCATGCAGTTCGTGCCAGAGTCCCATTATAATCAATATAGCTCAGAGGAAAGAAACACTGCCAGAGACAAACTCGGTCGACTACAGTCCTGCTTTAGCCTCATAGCCTTTTCCTTTCCGAACACCGTTAAGGTGCTGAACGTACACTCGTCACACATTTCTTCACAGACAAGTTTATGTCCAATAAAGGCGTCGCATGTTTTAAAGAAACACAAATGCGTGATTGATTTCTGATGACGATAACGCTGGGATATGTGAGTTATGTACTGAAAAACAAACAGCAAATAAAAAAAACACTTTGTTGTTATAGATCTAGTGTCCAAAAGGTAAACTGTCATTTATCACCAATAAACTATAATGATTTTTATTTTTATTATTATTATTATTTTTTGTGTGACAGGTTCCCTTAAACAAGTTTGTTAATAACACAGTGTTGTTCGGTTCTCCTTTCCGATTGGTCAGAAGATAATGATTCATTTCCTATAACTTTAACTCAGACAGTAATGCAGGCGCAAATCAAGGGTTTATACTAGACATGGGAGGGAAAAAAATCGATTTGGTTATAAATCGTCTCACTCTGAAATCGATTTTTAAAGAAAAATAAACTGAGGTGTGAAAAAATCCCTTTTTTCCCCAGAGCTTTCCAATTAGATTTATTCCCCTAATGTGACATCATATAAGAAGAGACCCTCCGCTGTCTTGATACTTTGTTGTGGAGGGGCGGGGCTCAGCAGTAGCTCATTAAAACAGACTTTTGGAGGTGTAAAGTGATGCTGATTAACTTGTTAAAGAAGTAGAAAAACATAGGACCTTTAACAAATCTCAGGTCGTATTTACTTCAATAAAGAGAAAGAGAAAAAAACGAGTGGAAAAGGAGTGAATTTGCTTCCCAGCATGAAATGTAAACATAAATGGATTAAAAACAAATGACATGACATTGGTTGATTCATGCAATCGTTTCTTCACAGGAAAAAAAATTGGAGATGTGTCATTTTAGGAAAACAATAAACTTTGGGATGGATACAGTAACTTTGCTTCTTTATGCCGACCCGATGTTGATTATTTTCCTAGAACAACATGACTTCCACGGAAAATTATGACGTGTAGCATTTAGCACACCACCGGCGGACATTAATGCTTATCTAGGGTGAAGGTTCTATGTACATTATTAAAAGTTTTCTCAGTGAGCACATTTCGTGTTGCTCCTCCATATCTGTAAACACACATCTCTCATTTTAATGCCCTTCGCGAGTTAACGATGGAGCTCCGAGTGTTCTCGCTGCTTTGGTTTTAGGTCGAGTTAACGTCTATCAGATGGATCATAAACCCGGAGAGCAGATCCAGCCCGTATGTTGGGGTGGAATTTTGGAAATGGAGCTTAGCTCGTTATAAAAAAGACATGAATAATTTTTACTTTAGATGTTTCTCAAATCTGGCTCTCTGAATCATCATCAAACAAGCAGTATTTAAGCGGTTCTTTTATTTTTGTACAGCACTTCCTGTACACCCTGAGTGGTTTTGTTACTCCGAGTGGTTTATTATCAGCTCATGCACAAAGCCCAGATGATCGCACTCTTCATTAAGAGCTCAGTCAGCTGGAGAATGAGTCACATGGGACCGCGCTGAGACCAGGTCGGCTGTCTTCTGGAGGGGATTTCTGCACAGCTCTTTCTGCTGACGTTCACGATTGAGCCTCAGATGACTTTAAGCTGTTGTTGTAGCTCTAGGCGTGTTCCAATATTAATGCACCATAACAATGTCACTGTTAGACACGACGTTGTATTTATTGCAGTTTTAAGCACATTAATGTGTGTGTAAAGATAAGCAATCACGTTTGTTATGAATCGTAAATTAATGATAATAAAAATTTAAGAACGTAAAAATATAGATATAGATAACGGCCTTCCCAAGAACAAACGGCTGAATCCCGAGTCCAAGGTTCCTCGTGTGAGAAATATGACCTCGGCAGCGAGTCAATTTTTATTATATAATTGCAGCACTCTCTCGCTGCGCCACGGAATGTTTACGAACATGACAAGAGAGTCACTTTCAACAGATGCACGGCTTATGATGGAGATGATGTTGAGTACAGGTAGTCTCTGACTTCTGAAGTTCGGGGAGCATGTTTCTAAGTTGGATTTGTTCATAAGTCCGACAAACACTTTGACACGAATATGCAATGTAAAGCATACCAATCCACTTTGACTAAATCTCTGTTCCCTTTTCCCATACTGCCGTCATGTGGCAAAAAATTGCAACCGCACCTAAGGAAATGAATCTCACACTTCAAATAACAGTGTTGTCTCTGCGCCTTTAAATCGCGAGGGGAATCCCGGACACTATTTTGTCTCAGAGCTGTTTTCCACTGTATTGGACTGTGAACTGTCTCCTTGAGGATTTTCTGAAATTAGGATTATTCACCATCAGGACAGCTTTACAGGACAGATTTTTCCTATCATCGTGCTCCCAGGCTGATTCATTGCATCTCCACACACACACACACACACACACACACACACACACACACACACACACACAAACAAAATATACCGGTTTTTAGGCATTTTATACATTCAGTTACACACTAAAAATATTGTACATAATTGTAAATATTGGTACCTGGTGCACTGCAGTGTCTATTATTTGTACAATACACGTGAGCTACGTATGTGATTTGTTCTATGAAATGCATAACTAAAATGTTCAGGGACTAAGTCAGGGACTGCCTGTAGTACCTTTGTATAATTGGAGAATTACTCTACCAACATTTGAAATAGATTTGTCAATTAATAAAAAAAGTTATGCCCACTTTTTGCATTAATTTTGCATTACAGCCCTCATATCACTTCTAACCCTTTAAATGCCTCATATGTGTTGTATGGACAAGCTCAGGCATACAACATTCTACTGCGTATACGTCCTCCTCTATGTGGTCTCTGACGTTCTTCTCACCAGAAGAGTATTTTAAAAATCATATTGCATTATGAATTGTAAGCATCTAAATTCTCAGCACTGCTTTTGCTGCTCATTGCAGTAGTGAGGGAGTCCAGGCCAGCTTCCTGTTGTCGTGTGGTTTTGTTTTTATCTTTCTTTTATTGTGCTGCAAAGCATGGCCTAATTAAATGCCTTGCCAGATACATCAGTTGTAATACAGTACAGTATTTTAGCTATTTAGTCAGTGCAGATGTGCTGATGCACTATCCTGTAGTACCGTACTCTAATACAGTAGTTGACATATTGCATACGGTGCTGATTTTAGTTATTTTTCCTGTACGTTATAAATATAATACAGAAAATTTGTGTAGCCAAAGAAGCTACTTCTAAAGTTTATGCAACACTAAAGTGACCAATCTTGCTCCCCTAAAAATTTTAAGTTGCTAACTTCAGCCGTTTTGGAGAGATGATTTTATATGAGCCCCAAATATGGCCATTTTTCAGTGTTGTACTGTCTCGCTTCAAACAATAATCGTTTAAAATGCTAATTATTCATATTCTTTGAGTATTGAACTCAAACATTGAACTGTTGCTAAAATCGTTTTTTGGTAAAAATCTGTAGTGTCCGTAACCATGTAAAATTCACATTGCAATATCACATTGTAAAAGTAGCGATACTCTTGTAAAAACGCAAGTATTTGCAGAACATGACAGGTTTTTTTGTTCCCATTGGGTTTTGTTAGTTTTTATTCTAGGAGTCCCCAGATTGGATCGTTTGGATCACAAGGTTTGTGCGCAAGATAACTCTCCTAATTTCTAACCAGGCTTGTGAACGGAGTAGCTGGGTTGTACGACGGGGGGGTTGGATTAAGGATCAGGCAGTGGGCTCTGAGCTCGAACCCTCGACCTTCCAATCCTCAGTTGTATTTCCTGCAGAAGCTGTAGAAGTCTGTTTGAAAGTTTACCTAAACAATTTAAAACTAAACTTAAAATTAAGTTGCGCGGCTCTTAATTTTCACGAATCAATAAATCAATTTTGCAACTTAGTTTTAAGTTTAGTTTTAAATTGTATAGGAGGAACATTGCTTTGTTTCACTGTGTATTAAACTGTATATGGTTGAAGTGACAATAAAAGACATGACTTGACTTGACTGTAATAGCTCGAGGTTAATAAACTTACAGACGGGTTCACTTGTTCAGTCTAGAACACTGAACAGGAAAATGTACACCTCTCCTCACAGTTAGCTGGTTTAAAGGACATGGACGCAACCATGGCTTTTCACAACAATTTATAGCTTGATGTTAAAAATGGAGTCGATCCGAGTTCGGACTGTTTATTTATTCAGACCTGACTAATCATTCATTAAACCTTCAAGCGTAAAGAATTAGCATTTATTATATTGTTTAGTTTTTTTTTTTCTTTCGTTCTGCTATTACAACATAGTGTTTTGTTGTTGTTGTTGTTGAGTTTATTAGCCGCGGGCATTCGGGCAGTCATTAGTGTTGCACCCTGCTGAATAGGGCTTTATTCACAATACACAACTAACGTGTTTGTCTGTGAAGAACAAAACATTAGAATAAACACTTATAATAATAATAATAATAATAGTGTACATGATATGTAATCAGTGTTTTATACACTTGTGAGTAAACTGTATGTCGTGTCATAAATTTGAGAATGTAAACACACCGGTATAATATGATACACATCTGAAACTCGCATCCTAAAGGAAGTGTGTTAACTCCTCCCCCGACCTCTCGCTGCACCGAGGTCAGGGCTGAGTGTGTACGGTCCCGTGGTTTAGAGTTGCAGCGTTTATCGAGCTGTTTTACGTCTCGCTCGGCTTCTCGCCCGAACAGGAACAGCCTTTTAATTATTAATTCTGTTTCACGTTCGCCAGCTGACAAGCACTTCACACACACACACACATGCAGGACAAGCAAGGCTTCCTTTACCGTGACCTTTGACCTGTGCTGGTTGAATAGACTTCTCATGATGGATGTGTCCTAACAGAGCTGATGGTTTCATGGTTCGAGTGCGTTTGGCTTGTGAATACATGAATTATCTGTTATAATGCAGTCACAAGGGAGATATTAAGAAGGCCGATATATATAACTTCCACTTCAGCGTTCAGAGAAAATAAAGACGAGGATGTGAAAGAAAACTTTCACTTAATAGCCACCCACACTGGGGGTGCCAATCCTTTTTTTAGTGAAAATAGAAAGGAGTTTGAGTATAAAGCTTACTAGAAGATGGTATTACAAACGCTGTTGTGTAACAGTGGAGAGATAGAGACAGCTAGTGCGGGGGAATCTGCAAGAAACAAATACTTAAAGGAAACGAGTTGGATATTAAATGAAAGTGAAATTTGGCTCATTTTTAATCCCTGAGACTGGTCACTAAGTGTGTGTGTGTGTATGTGGGGGTGTGTGGGATGCTTGTCTGTATGTGTAAATGTTTCTGTTGCCGTGTGTGTCCAAATGCAATGAGAGAGCGTTTCATAAGATTTTCCTTCAGATCAACGCCAGCACTCGGGTTCACGCGTCCTGTACAGCTTTCATTAAAACAAAAAAACATAAAAACAGCCACACCAGCTCAAAAAAACAACACCAAAAAAAAAAAACTGTTCTTTATGTACGAGTCTCTTCCTCACATGTTTGAAATTAGCGTTCGCGGTTAGTGACGTGGTCTCAGAAACATGCTGCGCTGTCGGAGTGTAAATAAAACACAGCGCTAAACCTGGAGGATGACGGACACAGAGAGAGCGGCGTGGGTCAGGATTAACGTTCTGGGGGTTCTGGACAGACGCAGCTTTAAATACGGGGACAGTTTACTGCAGATGAAAAATATAGTGCTGTATAGAGAAAGAGAGAGAGAAAAGAGGAGCAATACATTGTTTTATTTCTACACTGTATGCACTAGAGCTGTGAATCATAGGTAGTGCTGGTTTGATTCACTTCACTTTTTTGGATATTGGGATTTTTTTTTTTTTCAGTTCTGTAGCACTGTTTATCGTAAAATTTGTCATAAAACAACTATATTTTTTACAGGTTAAAACTACTAAAACTATGAAATAAACAACAAAATAGGGTGTAACTTGTGTTTTCTAAATCTTTGTTTCCTTTTTGGGGCACACTCCAGTCCTGTAGGTGGCGATATTGCACCGACCGCACATTCTTTCTTAATATTTACAAAAATAAAACATTTCAGGATTTATTATGTTTTAAACTGTAGATATGTTGAATAGACATGATTACTTTATTATTCTAATGTTTAATTACTCACGGTGGTTTCTGTTTTGTTTAACTGTGTTTTTTTAATAATCCAGTTTAGACCACGGCAGCTAGCATTTTAAAGTTGCTTACTGATCAAGTTTTTGTGGTGCAGAAATCTTTTAAACCCAACATTTTGCGTTAACGTGGTTTTCGACGATACCGGTGCCAAATCAATACTTTTAAAACTATATCAGGGGCACAAAAAAAACTCGTTAACATTGGAGAATTGGTTAAAAAAAAAACACTATATTTACAATAAACAAAAATTACGTAAGTATACATAAATATAAGTAAATACAAAACACAACTAATTTATGTACTAACTAATGCAACTACAGTAATTTAACACCAATAACAGAAAAGTAGATGATACTCTTGGTATGCTACAAAAAGGCTTCAAATTTCAACAAACACGACATCTTTCCTGACTTTGCTAGTGGGTCTGACTGGGGTTGGACACACACACACACAAATACACACACACACACACACACACACACACACACACACACACATTGCCAGCTGATGTCCACAAGCTGTTAAATACGGCGTGATCACCTTAGTGGTAAAGAAAAAAACAAGTGAAATGAGTGCAAGCACACGGATGCTCTCATTTCCCAATTTGTACTTTTTAAGTCGGAATTTAAAAACAACATGCACACTCACGTTACTGTAGAGATTAGCTGGATTTGTATTATTAGAGCTTTCTGACTCGCGTTCACATCCATTGTCTCAGACGTGAAATCACGACTCACTGGTCTCACTGAAGTTAGCAACTGAAATTTGCGCTCTGATTCGGTTCTAGTACATACCGGTTATATATGTACTAACTGTAGGTTTTGCTAAATTATGAATTTTGTCCGTCTGCAGATGGTGAGCGAGAAGGTCGGTGGAGCAGAAGGAACCAAACTGGATGAAGAATTCAGAGACCTGGAAAAGGTAAGAATGTTTGCAGTTATTTAATTTTTTCTTTATGTCTTTTCAAAATTTGGTCACTTTTATTTAGAAAACTAAACGCTGGTAGAGAGAAACATCTAAGTAAGTGCAGAGGTGCCAACATTTATGCTTTAGACACTGCATTTATGATATTAGTCACTTTACTAGAGGGGAAAGGACATGGGATGTCAAAGAAACGTATTTGCGTCCCTTTGTGGCACACCTTTTATAGGAGGGTGGAGTGATTATGTGATAATTAAATATTGTCAGAGACTTTCGCTCCACTTTTGTCGTTCTATTGGTTGACACACATTCATTTGAGGGATAAAATAGCTAGCTAGCTAATGCTAACAACAGAATTCAGTATCAACAAACTGGTTGTTTATTAATAAACACACTAGAATGTGCTGTGTGTTACGGGCGGGGCAATGGGACGGAAAAGTGCATTATTAAAGGAGCTTCTGTTACAAACAGATACATGTTACGATGTATTAGTTTGATAAACAGAAAGATTAGTTTGATTGTAATATTTTTAATAACAAATTTGTAGTGCAGGCATCTGAGTTGTTTCTTTGAAGTACTTAAAGCACAAAAATTTACAATTTCTAGTGTAGACTTTCTAGTCTAGCTTCACATCAGATTTTTTTCTAGCTGATTTGTAATTACTTAGAAAATCTGGCCTGCCTAGCCAGAAACACAAAGTCGCACCCACTTTCATTTCTGACTTCATTCAGTCGTCTTTAGCTTTGATTACACACACCCACACACGCTGTGGTGTTTAGTTTATGTGTGAAAATTAATTCTTCATGCTCCCAGTGCCACTCTTTCTGGGAATCTGAGTCCTGAAATATGCCAGTTCCTGGTCATTTAATTTCCACATAACGTTGCTGAGTCTAGACCTGAGCAACTGATCAACCCCAGATCATAACACTGTCTCCAGAGGCTTGTACAGTGGACACTATGCATGAGGGGAGCATCGCTTCATACGCGTCCCTTCTTCCCCTGACACGCCCGTCACTCTGGAATAGGCTCAATCTGGACTCATCAGGTCACATGACCTTCTTCCATCGCTCCAGTCTTTATGCTCCCTGAACCCTTTTTCTGATGAGTTTCACTTACAAGTGGTTTCCTTATGGGCACACAGCTGTTTAGTCCCAATACAATAAGTGTTCCTACTTTCAATAATAAACACATCTCTAATGTCTACTGTTGATTTTTTCAATCATGTGACCTCACCAAGCGTTTAAGTGATCTTCATTCATAATTTTTTTTCCACAGAAGATGGTTCTTAACCCAGTTCCAGTCATTTCAAATCTCCTGTCAATCATAGCTACATATCACTCACATTGAGTGACATCACACTGAGTGACATCATAGTGTAATGCTTTGTTCCCACCATTTGCGGCTTTTTGGAGGTCCCCCTTTTCTAAAATGATGTCGTAATGGTATAGGTATGTCCCCTTTAAATGCAGGTGCCATTGTCTTTCCATCTTTCTGTTGCACCCAGGTGGTGATGGTGCAAGGTGTTTGGGCCCGATCATCATTGCATGTAACTGTATATATTTTTTTGTTAGTTTTAACCATATTGATGCTCACTTGTAGAAATATCTACAAATAAGTGACTAAACATCTGTCACTCCAGCTGTGCGGGATGATGTGGACATGACTCTGGTTGTTTAAAGCTCGCCCACTCAGCTGTTTGCTCAAAAATCCAAACATGACTGCTCTTAAATATCCATCCAACCCACACGCCGCCGCCTTCCTGTCCGCTGACACGCCAGGGGAAAAATCCGGTTCTTTTCCGCCTGCTGTGAATCCCTCTGTCCGGCCTTCTTATCCCAGGCTCTTCTTCTTGCTACTCTTGCACAACCTCGTAGATCAGATTTCACACTCAGACCTTCCTGGCAACTGGAGCAGAGTGTTTTTGTTCACGTCCTACACCAAAACCTTTGTTGAATTGAAGCGCTTTATAAGATTGCTATTGAAGACTCTCCATAATACCTAAACACGTTCTGCTTACTTGTTTTCTGAACAGTTCATTAGCACCAAGGGAAAGAAATACAAGAAGAAAGTTAAACATTTCAGTTTTAGAAAATCTGAACTCAGTGACTTTTTTTTTTTTTAAATTATACTCACTTCTCCTGAACTTGCATTCAGGAATTTATTCCAACGAGAAATAAACGATCAGATCAAGTGTTTACACTGATAATAGTTACCTATTGGATGTATCATTGCAGGTTTATACACCACTCTCATCTCCTTTAGTCTTGGACTGTTATTCCCATTATTAGTGGAATATTATATGATCAGGTCTGTGTAAATGCAGCTAATCACATTGACCCTGGCTCATGTATGTGGAAGAGGGCGGATAGCGCTCTCCTCTGAGTGACGTACTGTAAAAGGTTGCAGCTAGCTCACTTCACGTATCTCACAGGAAGCACATGAGAGATTTCACCTTCTGGAACTGGTCACTGCTGAGTGAGGAAGAACTGGGACTTTACCATGATTAAACAAAGATGGAAATTGGGTAAATACAATCATTTAAGTAAAAAAAAGAAAAAAAAAGTATATATATTGGCACATTTTTCAGACAAGACCATATAACACCATTTTACATAACACTTATTGCTTCTCATCTCTTGATCCATGCTCATTTTTTTGTAAAAATGGATACACATTTATATATTTATGAGATAAAAAGAAACACATTTGCTAAGTATAATTTAATGCCCTTTTATATTTTAGTTTCCGTAACTTTTTTTTTTTTTTGTTATTCAAATCTTTCAACGATCTTAACTGTCATTCAGATGAAACTTGGCCGATATAGATTTCACATGAAAAGACATAAACCTGAAAAAGTTTATTATTCTAAAATGCTAAATTGTTAAGATATTGCAACATGAATTCTATTTACAGCCAGTTTTTTTGCTTTTTGTGTTTTTTTTTTTGTTTGTTTGTTTGTTTTTTTAACCAAAAATTAATTTAAGCAACAATTTTTACAGGTCATATGCTTCTAGAAGCTTACATCAATTTTAGTATCAGTACTCATAAAGAAATATGAATAATTAGCATTTTAAATGATTATTGTTTGAAGCGAGACAATATAATACTGAAAAATGACCATTTTTAGGTCACATATAAAATCATCTCTCCAAAACGGCTGAAGTTAGCAACTTGAAATTTTTAGGGGAGCAAGATTGGTCATTTTCATGTTGTATAAACTTCAGTAGTTGCATTAAGTCCATTCATTACCACATACATTTTCTGTATTATATCTATAACATAAAAAAGTAATAAAATCAGCACCAATACTGTGTTTAGGCTGATACATAAATTTTCTTTAAACCATATTAGAAAACTGACTAGGTCATAGGTCGAGATTAAAACAGGATGAAAAATCATGATTAATCTGTATAAAATTATTTATAAAACAGCTAAAAAGCAAAGAGCACTAAAAGTTGTTAGACGTGTACCGACCTGATTTGGATATTAACGCTTAATAATTACCTCAGAACCGGATTTTTAGTCTAACCAGAGGCGGATTTTACTACAAGTGTAAATTCCCGTTAGCAGGATACAATCGAGATAGAAAGCATGTGACATCAGGAGTCCTCATAAAACACGTGTAAACAGGCGGTATGTTAAGATTTCTTGCTAAATTATTATAATGGATATGGAAAGGTGTATCTGAAAGGTTGCACACACGCGTATCTAGTTAGTATAAAATTATTTGATCTTTAAGGTGTGTAAACTTTTGCACCAAGCACCACATCGTTATAAAACACGGATTGAGTCGCATGCACTCAGAAATGCTGAAGTAATACCGGTATTAATATGTAATGCTGCTGTAACACACACCGCCGAGGGAAATGTCAACTGTACGTAACCCACTGCTCTGTGCGGTGTGGGAACTGACACCTGTTACAGCCACTTATAACAACTGCCTCACACACACACACACACACACACACACACACACACACACACACAGCATGGAAGCTTTAAATCCATAAACGTTCTCGGTGTGTGTGTTTATCAGATTTTATAAGAAATTGGTGTGAAATCAACAGCAGGCTACAGCGAAGACAACCAGCGTACCTTTTAGCAGTTACCTCTATACTTATTACTGATACCAAATCTGAGAACTAGTTAAGGTAGTTACTCAGTCAGTAACAACCTATTGTTTGTGTGTCCGTCACTCTGCAACGAAAACCATGAAGTTCCCACGACTTCCTAAAAATATCAATGAACGCAATGGGAACTGGGTCAAAATTGATCAGGATTATTATCTCCTAGCCGCGTCTCTGTCAGGTTCTCAACGTGTCTGTCATGTTGTCTAATAATTTCCTCTCACGCACGTGATCATTCGCTTACCAGGTCCAACGAGATTAGATCAGATCATTACGTCGTCATTGTGTCCAGTGGTTTATATAAATATCCTGACAAGCAAAGAAGTGACGGGGTGTAAGTGATTGGACCCAGTGTTTACACCAAATTCAATTCTCTGAACGCGCAGTCATAATTTTTTTTTTGCGGACGTAGTGGGAACGTGGCTCAGGTTGACGGATGGTTATGAAATGATCAGGATATAAATCAGTAAAAATCAAACAACTCTAGAAGACGGTGTTGGAATGTAATTAACTGGTTTGGATGTTGAAAATCAGCCTGCTTAGCCGGAGAGCAAGCGAGGCGGCAGTTAGTTAGCCGATGCTAGCCGGTGCAAAAAAACATTTTATTCATAAAAACTCCAAGCTAATAGCAGTGAACTTATGATCACACACACTGACTGCATTTTAAAAGAATTTCCACATCAGAACGATTCTCTAAACACAGTGAGAAAGCAGCAAAACGTTTCAAACAGAACAGAAAGTTGTATAGTGTGGGAACTCTTGTTTCTCTGTTTTTTTTCCCCAGAAAGTGGATGTGACTAGTAAAGCCGTGGTGGAGGTCATCTCCAAAACCTCGGAGTACCTGCAGCCCAACCCTGGTAAGAACAGAGCTGCGTGTTTATTTGTTGTTCATTACATTCTCTCCTCGTAAATTTTATTTACTCTTAGGTTTTATTGATCCTGTTTACACCTAAATATTAAATATACTGTTTTATTACTAATATATTACTTATAACATGTTGATTTGTTTCTTTATAGTCAGTTTCACTCTGTGTGTGTGTGTGTGTGTGTGTGTGTGTGTGCGTGTGTGTATGTGTCAGCGTCCCGCGCCAAGCTCTCCATGCTGAACACCATGTCCAAGATCCGTGGGCAGGTGAAGAGCCCGGGCTACCCGCAGGCAGAGGGGCTGCTGGGAGAGTGCATGTCCAAATATGGGCGTGACCTCGGAGAGGAAACCAACTTCGGTGAGGATACACACTCCACACAAATCCTAACAACCGGCTGTACTGGACAATTAATCCAAATCATTAAAAATAATCCATAATTATAATAAAATCCAGAATGCTGCACATACGTCTAAAAAGCACTAAAGACTGAGATCTGTTATTATTGTTGTCGTTATGGTACTGTTTTTATAATTTCTGGCATTTTCTTTCCCTGTACTTTATCTTTTATCTTGTGGCGTCTGGACGTCATTGTTGTGGTCTGGCGTTTGCAGAAGACGCTCGTAAATAACAAGCAGATAACACTTTCCTGAAACAAAGTTCGGGGCCAGATTCCATCATCACTTTCCAAATAAAATAAATGATTCCTTACGGCGTGGCGTTCCCGAGACTTCCCGCAGTGCAGAGTTGTCTGAGCACTTCAAGTCTGACCGACACGTACAGAATAAAACACGCCAGGATATGCTGTCGCAGGAAAATAATCATTGATTTTCCCTATATCCACGTATCTTTTATTGCTTTTACACTACAGAGAGTTGCCAACAGTTTTAACAGCTTCATTTATTATAGAACGACACGTCGTAAATTTGATCCGTTTATACAGTAATTGTATTTAATGTTCAACGCAAAGTTAGTTCCTGTTCTCGCTTACGTTACATCAGCTATAGACAGTCGCAGTCGCTATAAAAAATCTGCTTGTGATTTTGCTTCCGCGAGCAGTACTGTGCGTGTCGAGGTCTAGAAGAAGGAAGCAAGCCAGACGCCTCGCTTTAGCTGTTTTAGAAGCACTGCTATGAAAACCCCGCGTTGCCGGTGCGTACTGATGACGTCACACCCTATGCATGCGTAGAAGCAAAAACTTGCATGAATTCCGATGAATCTCTGTGTCTCTAATGAATATTAGATGTTAGAGATGAGCAGTAAATCATGAAATGCCACACTGAATCCAAAATCGTTTTTTTTTTTTAAATGTTTATAATAGATTCTGCGCGCAAAAACTCCCAAGTGGCGCAACAGAAACACATTTTTATGACGTTACACTATTAAAAAATTGCAAGTGTTAAACGTCTCCGATCTGCCTTTTTCTCCGAACTCTGTGAGCGAAGTAGTTTTAGGCGCACACTTACACCAGTCTCACAACACCGCTAGCGCTAATTAGTCGACAATCGCATGCGTTAGAAGCCGCACATACCCACATTAGAAGCCGCGTGCACACATGCTCACAGCCGCTCAACCCACGCGCTCACTGTCAAGTTGAGACTGGAGAATTTGGAGGCGTTTGAGGCGGTAAAACCGGCATTTTTTATATTCCTACAGGTGGCGCACTCTATTCACACAATAGACAACTATTCACACAATTGTGTGCTAGGAGTAAATTATTCGCTAAGTTTGTTTGGAAATAATAATTATGGCAGATAACAGAGATATGCACTGCTTAGTTACGATGCAGATTACTTGCATAATTTAATGTGAAGTTAAATGTTAAACTCTTGTTTTCGAAGTTAGTTTGTATTAAACTTAAACTTGTTTAACGAGGTTTAAAATTGTAACAAAATCATGGGGGGGAAATGTATTATTAAATCGGCCTATTTATTAAATCATGATACTTATAGAATCTCAGATATTGCCTGGGGTATTGTGATAATATCGTATCGGGAGGTGACTGGTGATTCCCGTTCCTATTAGATATATATCTGATCTAGGACCACGTATGAAAGTGTCTCAGATCCAATCTAAAAAACATCAGATTTGTGCGTTCAGACATCCCTAAAAAAAAATCAGATGTATTTCACATTAGGGTAAATTGAGTCACTTCAGGTGATGTGGACGTGGCCCGTATCATGTTACAGAGAAACCACAGAAACCACAAAGGCCTCTGTCCTGACTTTAAAGTCACAGCTTTACCTTGGACACTGGAGACTCCTTCCATGAACGGTGAATAAACATCTCCCTAAGGAAAACTTCACTACATCAATTATCTGATTAGACATTTTTTTTAACGGTTTATGTAGAACCTTTTTTGTGAATAAGCTGTTACTATGGAAACCGTAACGCATGAGAACGAGCACATTAAAATGAACATGAACTACTGTCAGGGCTGCTGTTGTAGAGAATTAATCGACACCCCTTATGACCAATCAGAGCGCTGCGTTGTAGCACATGCACAGACATGTTGTTGATGATTTATTGGTTTAAACATTGAGTTTTCAGAATTATCAGCACTGAGGTTTAATCATAATTTTGGTTTCCAGTGATTAGGAAAACAAAGTAATCGAGATCAAATGGTGGTGGTGATTTGTTCAATTCCACAATGATGTTATGTACACTAAATGCATGACGTTTCAAAAGTCAGTGAGTCGTCACAATTGTGATTTTTGCCATCAATGAGTAGCCTTAATTGGAACATTAAAACATAATTAACCTCCTGACAGAGGCAACCAGACGCATTTATTCCTCACCTATACGTACAGAAAGAAAGAAAGAGGCAGAAAGAAATTTTTTTTTCACATATCCCAACAAGCCAATTAGATTTTTCCCTAAAGTGACCTCATAGAAGAAGAGTGCAGAATCAGCCAAGGTACGTCCAATCCCCGCCCGGATCAGACAGGGTTTAAAGGACTTGCATCTTTCCAAAACAGCCCCAAAGCATCAGTGAGGGTTTAGAAGCTTTTTCTTGAATCGAGTCCCTTTTTTCACCAAACACTTCAACGTTTACAGCCAACAAGTCGAGATAACATGAATCCCAGATTCCTCTGCAGCTCCACAAAAAAGGATTGTGATCAGAAAAACTTGCTTAGTGTGCTCCTCCTGACATCATCTTGTTTCAGGGTTCACTCCTAACCCTGGAGAAATGTTTCTTATTTTATACAAGCATTCTGGTTTGTTCTGTTGGAGGGTGTTGCTTCTGAAGCAGCCCTGAACAGAAATTCCCTGGTGTAGGTTTATATTTAACAACTGACCAGGATTAAAAATAAACCAAGAACGAACTGTGTATCTCAGAAAAACTCAGCCAGCTCTGTTTCATTCATTTTGTTCTTAAATAAATAAAAAACCCCGGGCTTGGATGACGCGTCCCTTCAAAGCGTGGCTGAAGCGTGGACCTGGCTGCTTTGTGTCAGAAAGCGACTCACTCGCCTTTGATGGCAAAAATAATACAGTTTCCTGAAAGTTAATTATAGACCCAAGTGGGCAGTTTAATAGGACAGGAGTGTTGTGTTCACCCACTTTGTTTCCATGGAGACGCTGACATTTTCGTCCTTATGTCTTGTTAAAAATGAAAAAGGATGTTTCGGCCAGAACAAGCTTCAAAGGTTCAGGCTCTGGTATTAATTTGGCACATCGGACGGACTGTTTTTCTTCCTGAACTGATTATTTAAATATATTAAAGGTCATTATTGTTTAGCTCCTGAGTCAAGGCCGGGACTAGCTACCAATCTACCTGCTATAAAGTTCAATGTGTTTTAAATTGGTTTGTTGTTGAATTCTGGATTCTGATTGGTCAGGATTTTGTGCTTGTTCTAAAACATTATAATTTCTATACTAACAGGGAACGGATATACAGTAAATAATTATTGATGTGGTCAGTGGTGAAGTTTTTGTAAAAGAGATTACTTAATTTAGCATTTACAAGCGCCATTGGTGGCTTAGTTGTAGGTTTCTCATCTGCCATGCGGAAGGACCGGGCTTAAATTTCCACCCAATGCCCAAACCCCAGACACTTGATGCAGTGTCGGCCCCAAGTCTGGATAAAAAGGGAGAGCTTTATCCCAGGAATGGCATTCGGCGTAAAACCTGTGCCAAGTTGTTGTGTGAATTGAAGGGTCTGCTGTGGCGACCCCTCGCTGGAGCAGTTGAAAGAATAACAACAACATTAGCCATAGCATTATGACCCCTGACAGGTGATGCGAATAACAATGATTAACTCACAGTGGCGGGTGGGTGGGTAGCAAGTAAACATTTTTGTCCTTGAAGTTAACGTGTTGGAAAATAGGCAAGAGTAAGGATTTGAGCGACTCTGAAAACGGCCAAATTGTGACGTCTAGACGACTGGCTCAGACCAACTCCAAAATTGTAGCTCTAAATGGGATGTTCCTGGTCTGCAGTGGGCAGGACGTACCAAAATTGCACCAAGGCGAGTTGATGCATGTGGCTCCGATCCAACAAAAAAGCTACTGTAGCTCAAACTGCAAAAAAAAAAGTGAATGCTGGTTCTGATAAAAAGGACTCAGAACACACAGTGCATCACAGTTTATTGCATATGCTTTATTGCATGGAGTCCATGGTGACTCGTGTCCTCCAGCAAAAAGCTCAGACAATGGGGCCGTGAACATCAAAACTGGACCATTGAACAATGAAAACATGTGCCCTGGTCTGATGAATCACGTTTTCTTTCACATCATGTGGAAGGGCCACTTGTGTTACCTGGAGAAGTGCTGGCACCAGGATGCACTATGAGAAGGAGGCATAAGGAACATGACAAAGAGTTGAGGTGTTGACTCCGCCTACAAAATTCTCAATCCGATCGAGCATCTGTGGGACGTGCTGGAGAAACAAGTCCGATCCATGGAGGCTCCACGTCACACCTTGCAGGACTGGTTCCACACACACTTTGGGATGTCTAGTGGAGTTCAGGCCTCGATGGATCAGAACTGTTCTTACAGTGTAAGTTACATGGATGGTCATAATGTTCTGGTTAATCGGTGTATAAAAGGAGTCTCCAGTGTCAGAGGTAACGCTGTAATTGTTTACATATACAATGAGTTTATAATTCTTTTTGCTTTCTCTATAAAATGAAGAAAAAAGGGAGGATGGTAAGGAAAGAGTGTAAAAGTGTCTTTAAGAACCGGTTATGGGAACGTAATCAGCTTTCCACCTCACACCACAATGTTGTAACCGTAGCGTTCTCTGGCTGCAGGTGCCGCGCTGATTGACGCCGGCGAGAGCATGAAGAGACTCGCCGAGGTGAAGGACTCGCTGGACATCGACGTCAAGCAGAACTTCATCGATCCTCTACAGGGCCTGTGTGACAAGGACCTGAGAGAGATACAGGTGAGTCGAGCTTCCTGAACAACAGACAAGCATATAAACGTTAGAATAATCGTGTTGCAAGGGGAAAAAATCTCTTGGAAAAGTCAGTGCAGTAGGTTCACAGCATTCTTATAAGAAAAACAGAAAATGAAGTGCATAAAATATAAGAGCCAGTCAGGTTTCAGTAAGGTTACAAAACAATGATTTAGCAGAAAAAAAAGTGGGAGGGGGATTGACAGAATTGTAGAATCTGGATTTTTTTCAGTCTTTGTTTAATTAAAGGCGCCAAAACAAAAACCTTTTAATTGCTCTTTTTTTTTCTAAAGCTACTTTTTTAAATCAAAATGAGAAATCTGATAGAACAGTATCACATGTCTTAACTGAGCTGACTTCAGGGAAGAGCTGTTTATCTATCAAGACAGGCTAACTTTTTTACCCTGGTGTGAAAGTGATACGCTTTCAGTAGGAATCGTGCTTCTATGACTTGTATCTTTTCCCAGGCTAGCGACGTGCAATGCGATACTGTCCCAACCGTATGCCAATGTAGGTGTTCTAGGCGCTTAGGTAAGTTAGGTGTACACTATTAAAGGAGACTTAGTACATAAAATTCACTTTTTAGTCATTTTTAGACGGCTCCAGGTCTTCTGTGTTTGTATACAAATAAAAAAAAAGGTGAGGAAAAACATTCCTTAATTTTTTAACAAGCCAATTAGATTTTCTCCTAATGTGATCTCATAGAAGAAGAGCCCCTCCCCCGCTCTGTATTGCTCATTGCTTGAGGTGCATCTGAAGCAGGAGTGAAATAAATGAGGTGAATAAAGGGTGTTTTTGAGCTGTTGTTTTAGTGCACACACATGGTAGAGCTCTGAGACCTGTGTTAAAGAAATAGTACAATATGGGACCTTTAAATAAATTTTTAAATGCTTGGGGTATTTTCTGTTTACGAAAGGGTTAATCAGGATGAATGTTTAACAGCGCCTTTATTTGTGCTTCAGTGCTATCTAGACGTAACTTCTCTGTGTTTTTTTTTTTTTTTTTCTTGTCCTGTAGCATCATTTGAAGAAGCTGGAAGGTCGTCGGCTGGATTACGACTACAAGAAAAAGCGCCTGGGCAAAATCCCTGACGAGGAGGTAAAGCAGGCTCTGGAGAAATTCCACGAGTCCAAAGAGGTGGCGGAGATCAGCATGTACAACCTGCTGGAGACGGACGTAAGCTAAACCTGAACGGCTTCCCTAACCTCATAGCTTCTGACATCAGGGGCGGGATTATCATCATTACAGTACATCACTTTAGAGGTCTTATTACAACATTTGCCGTCACTCAATGGCGGACCGTGGTTCGGACACTGATTCTTTTTTGATATACCAGAATAATTAATATACAGTACCAGTTATCTATCGCCTTTTCCCTCTAAGTGGGCGTGGCTATACACATCACACTACAGAGCCAACTAACACCATAGTTTACCCAGAGTGTGCAGAAGAAACATAAAAGAAAGCGCGACAGAGCATGGCTCACTCCAAAAAAAAAAGGGAACGTGCACGATAAAATGAAAAACGATAGAAAAAACAGTTTGTCTCATATGTTTTGAAATCGTGGGTCTAATAAAAAGCAGTAATGTGAAGCGGCACTATGAGAGGAAAAAAAGGAAAAACAATACCAGTTGTTAGAGCAAAGCTATTCGCAGCAGTCAGTCATATTCACAGTAAAATACCTGAACTGAGAGCCCAGGATGACCGAGCAGCCACGGTCCATTTACATTCACTTACAGCTCAGCAGCTTACAAATGAACATTCACCAAAGACTGATTAAAGATTCTGTACAACTACAAGTTCAAACGGTCCACATGTTTAACATAGTTACTGAAAACTGACAAATATTATTAAATTCTATGGACATTTATGGACATTTACTTATTTTTTAATAGAAGTACAATGGCTGCGTATATAGAGATCTTAATTCTAACACAAACATGAAATTCGGACCTGGGCACAAAAAAATAATAGTTATTTATCTGGACCTGAGAAAATAACTGTGACGTTTCAGTCTTTATCTCTGACACTGGAGACTCCTTCTTTATGTTATTATAGAAGACAAGGATGTTAATATAATCCTCTGATTTGCAGCTGTGTTTCTGTCAGAGCTGCTGTTATAGAAAATTAAACAACACTTCCTGACCAATCAGAATAGAGAGTGTAATAAATCATAATTTAAATTGTAACATAGGTCATCAGGGCATTGTGTGGATCTGCTCCTTATCACTTTCACTGAACTCTGAACTGTAGACTTTGTTCTGAGAGTTCAGATTATTTTTACACTCAGGCCTCAGGTGGGGATCTTCAGCCCGCCGTGTCATTACAGTGCGTCAGTCACAGCCCACTCTTCTAAAATTGCAGCAGACCTTTGTCACAGTCTGTAAGAAGATCCCGAGTTTGTTTTTTTCTAGGTTTTGTCCCTGGAATGCTTACAGTGCCCCCTACTGGATTGACCAAACACTGCACTGTCTTATATGTGTTAATTTGTTTATAAGAATGAAGTTAATAACTGAATAAAATGGAAGTCTTATTGCTGATATATTTATCAATGTTAGGATTTAAATGAGGGTATATATAGTGTATACATATGTGTGTGTGTGTGTGTGTGTGTGTGTGTGTGTGTGTGTGTGCATGGTTTCATTATCTGCTGTTATTCAAGAAGTTGTTCATTAACTCTAAAGGGAATGTTTGCTTTTTGATAGTTTGTGTGTGAGAGACCTATCAAGCGAAGGAGGGGTCTTTATAAGTGTGTGTGTGTGTGTGTCTGCAGATAGAACAAGTGAGCCAGCTCTCGTCACTGGTGGAGGCACAGCTACAGTATCACAGACAGGCTGTCCTGATTCTCGAGGAGCTCTCTGACAAACTAAAAGACAGGTTTGTGTGTCTGTGTGTGTGTGTGTGTCTGTGTACTGCTGTGGCACAGAATAGAATAAAATTAATCACAATATGTATTAGCTTGTGTATTGATTTGCACGGGTGTATGCAGGTGTAAGGGAGACAGAAAGATTAACGAATAGACATTGAGGAAGACAGGTGGATTAATAACAGAAAATATAAAATGATTAATGGAGACAGAGACAGAGAGAGAGAGAGACCGGATTTTAAAAAATAATAGATTTACAGAAGTAAACATAAATACAGAGAGGAGACTAATGGCTGGAATGATAGACAGATGGATAGATAAAAACAGCAGAATGGCTAGATGCATAGAGATGGACTGAGAGAGAGAGAGAAGGAACAATCGGTTGATTACGGCTGCTAGAAACAGCTTTAATTTACAGAACTTGATTAAAAGTAATTTGCATAATAAGAACTAACTATAGTTGCAAGCAATAATGAGTGGGCCCAAGCACCCCACTGCATTGCCACCCGGGTGCACCAGAAAGACAGTTAAAGGCTTTTAAAGGAGATACCAATAATATTATGACATGATTTTAGAAAAGGGGGACGTTTAAGATCTCCAAAAAGCCCCAGATGATGAAAAAAAGCATCACACTATGATGTCATTCAATGTAATGTCACTCAGTGTAACCACTTTTTCAGCATAAGTGGGCCCAAGCACCCCCACTTATGTTAAGTTTAAGGCATCATCACAGCTGACCTGTTTGAGATATTAAAAATCTCTTTGCAATTTTGCATCTTCGATGTATTGAAATCATATTTGTCCAGTTTGGGAGCGATCATATAAATCCTCTAGGAGGAGTACATCAGAATCCATTGAGTGTGTTTTGCAAATGACCCAAAATAACTGACTTTCTGTTGAGTTGAGCCCATGACATGCAATGCAAAAGTTGTTCAGCTCAATGAGATATAAATGTGTACTGGGTTTTGTGTGCATACGTGCAAGTGTGAATGAGCTATGCAGCAAAATCCCTCACACACTATGACAACATTAATTGAAAAAAACCCTAATTGAATGTGGGTGTGTTTGTGTGTGTGTGTGTGTTTGTAGGATGCACGAGGCCCAGTCTCGTCCCCGCAAAGAGTACGTCCCCAAACCCAAACCCGTCTTCGACTTCGGAGATACCAATGAGCAGTCGAACGGAGGCTTCACTCCCGTTTCTGCTTCTCCTCCCATCCGGACCACAGGTGAGTCATGTGACCTAACTTCTCACACCCGTCCCCACCCCAACCTCAGTACGACTCTGAGCCCGTCATCCACACCACAGGTTGAGAAGAGTGCAGTCGAAAACTGAAATATAACATTTAATATATTTCTTCTTATGAAATACTTGTATAATGACATAATTAGGATTAAATTGTTACAAATGTTCTGCAAGGGACACGAAGCATTGAGAAAGGAGAATGTTTATTACATTTATTCTCTACCAGCTGACAATCGTGTAGGAAGTCATTTTCCAATCTAGCCAAGGCAAGTTCATGAAATTTAGCTCTTTACAGAACTTAAGGAGAAAATAATACAAATATAGAATGAAAAAGAACAAATAAGATGATTAAAGCTCTAATACAGTGAGGTATTTAATGTCACTATAAGTCAATAAGAATAAGGGTGTTTTCATTTTAAGGTCCCAGGATCGTTTCTGAGAACACAATTGCTCCACGCTCGGGAACTGTGCCTGAGTCCACTTAAAGAGGTCCTCTCGAGAGCGATACAGCGTACCAGGGCACAATTTGTATCCCGTAGGGAAGTAGTCGTACCTGAGAACGAAAGTGGACATGACGTCATCAGTGTCAACAGTCTCCTCCGAAATCTCCGTGGTGCGTAGCACGTCTGCGCCAATCTCATCCTCTGACCTACACAGCTACAGCTGATATAGTCATGAGGAAGTCATGACATCATTGCTCTTAACAATTTTTTTCCCAAATATAAATAATACAGCAGAACCTCGGCATACAAATGCCCTCACTTACAAATTTTCGTCTTAAGAATATAAATGTTGGCAAAACATTTGCGTCATTACAGTACGAAGCAGTTCTGGCATACGAACGAACCGAACGCCTGCTAAGTCCGTGAGCCGTTCAAGACGTCAGTGGAAAGCCAAGCCAAGCGAGTTTACAAATTAAAAAAAAATAATTCAGTCAGTGAAAACTGTTTTAAAATAGTTGACCAACATTGCTTTCGGCATGATTTTTTTCCACCTTTTTTTGTAACATCTGTGTTGTTTTTATTTGGTGGCTGGAACAGATTATCTGCATTTACATTATTTCTTATCATGGATACGAATTTTCACCTCAAGAACTCACCTACAGAACGAATTAAATTCGTACACAGAGGTTCAGCGGTATCGTTCTTTTCTTCTCTTGTGTTTAAGGGCGGCTCACAAACCAAGTAAGTGCATACTGCCACCTGCTGTATTGGAGAGTGACTAAATACTCAAGTGTCCTCGAGAAAGGAGAGCAAACATAATGTGAACACTGGTGATTGGTTTGAAGGGCGGGGCGGGCAGTCGTTCCTGGGCATGGTACAAATCAATGGTTTGTGAAAACAAAGTGAAAACACCCTATAATGTGTCTCTTCAATAAGAAACAAAAAAGGTTTCATTGAGGAACAAGAGGAATAAAACACTTTGAGACGTGCAGTTCTAGGAAAATAATAAAATCCAGAGTGCTAACAGTGACCCTGCTGCATCCCACCGGTCTGTCATTGATTAGTTTCATATAAGGAATGAAACACTCAAGTTATTTCTTGGTTACTGACCTTGACCACCCCTTTTTTTCCTTCCTCACTAACTGATGATCAGTCAAAGAGACAATGTGCGCTGTGTGTGTTGTTATGGGTTGGTGGCAGGGTGTGATACCGCCGCCTGGCCGTGTGTGTGTGTGTGAGAGAGAGAGATGGCGGGATGAACAGCCAGCTGTCTGCCTCTCATCACTCCGTGACCCCATTTTACTTTGTTTTTGTTTCTCCTCCTCTGACATCATCAGATCAGTTTCTCAAGCGTAGCTGGTCAGCGTGGAAACCCAGACTGAGTGAGTCGGTGGAGTGTGTATACGTGTGCATGCGTGTGTGTTTAACGGGGAAATGAGACAAACATAAGGAACGAAACTCAGAAAGGAAAGAAAGAAAGGAAGAAGCTCAGAGAGCGGCATCGTGCAAATGTCTGTATCGGTTTAGTCTAAATAGTGTCAAGTACATGTGTTTATAACTCATGTAATGTACGTATATCAGCTATACGAATCTCAGATATAAACCTCAACAGCAGTGATTTGTAACATAAAGCTCCGCCTTCAAACTTTAGACTTGTGTGGAGTGCTGAAGAATAAAATATAAAAACAAAATGAATCGCATCAAACAAAAAATAAATTTCATCATGTCGACTCGCTCGAGATAATCATGAGGATTTACTTTACCTTCGGATTAACAAGCTGCTAATGTCATTTGTAGTTCATCTGCTGAAGGTGTGTTTAAATGCTAACTGGTTAAACGTTAACAATTCAGTTACGTACGGCAATTCTTTTATTGCGGCCTATGCTGAATTAATTTTTTTTTATAGATTTTAAATTTATATTATATACAGTATGTTTGCATTTAAAGTGGTAAAATGTTGCCCTTTCTCGGTAATCCTGCAGGTGACGTGCTCTAAACTTTTTACACAGCACAACCATCCCTAATTTTGTTTAGAATTGTAGCAAAATCTGAAAAAAAATATATAAAATCAGAATATTTATAAAAATCAAATCGTGAGACGTGATAACAAATCGAATCGACACCTGAGTATCGTGATAATAACGTATCGGGACGTCCGTGATGACTCCCGTGTAGTCTAGTGTATTGTAATAATACAATCCGTGATGACTCCCGTCTCTAGTGTATTGTAATAATATCGTATCGGGAGGTGAATACCAATTACCAGTCCCTAATAAACACACATTGAATAATATCCTAATCAGTGTGAAAATCAGTCACTTTAGATACATTCTCGGATTTCTCTCAGCACTCTCTACAACTGTTATTTATTCATTTATTTATTTCCATAACGTCTTTGTAACATATCCATATTTAACGAGAGCTCGTGTAAGTTTTAATTCCAGTTTTGAACATAAACAGGAAGCATCGCGCCGCAGGATTGGGCCGCAGAAACGGTCGAGGCAGACATGTGGATTTGTCGCTTTATTGTATAATGTATAATTTAAATGCAGGTACAGAAGTGAAAGCATTTCTGTTTAAATGCTTGTTGAAATTAATTGGTTAATTAATAACTAATCAGGTAATTAGTTTAACGCTAAGGGAGTGAGGGAGTGCTTATAAGCTACTAACAGCATGCACAGAGACTTCCAGAAGGGTTTCCTTGTCCTGATTCTGGAAGAGGTGGAGCTAGGCCAGGAACCAGGGCCCTGTGAGGCTCGCAGGCTTTAACACGCTCCAGTTTAAACAGAAAGCGTGTCGTTACGTAACAACCCGAATGAGTTCCAGCCGCTCGTGGTGTTGATCAGAGCTGAGGACGTCAGAGCCGCGACCAAGCGTTAGTCTTTAACTCCGTGTCGCTGAGAGATTACTCAACTACAAACACACACACACACACACACACACACACACACACACATGTAGGACTGACCTGGAAGTTTGGTTCACACGCTGCTCCCAGCTCCAGTTCGGAGTACGTACACTCACAGCGTCCACATT
>JAOTRS010000031.1:14399248-14415169 GCA_028565755.1 Dinotopterus cunningtoni
TGTAAAGCTGCTTTGCGGCAATGACAATTGCTAAAAGCGCTATACAAATAAAATTGAATTGAATTGAATTGAATATTTTTTCAAATTTTCAAGACAGAAGGTTGGTTGATTTCCTTCATTTCCATTTACGCAAACGATGATGTTTCGTAAATAAAGCATTAATTAAGTATTATATAATAAAGCATTAATTAATAAAGCATAAAGAATGAATTTTACGAATGTAAAAGGTTAGGAGAGTGCTAGCATTCATATCTTATAATCACCGCTGGCTGTGAAGTGACATCTCTTGTTGAATTTGTACCAGTTTTCCCAAGAGCATTTATTTCAGTCTGTCATACACAATGCATGACACACTTATTATGCTTTTTATAGCATCAAGTTTCATCATGTGGCATTACCTGACATTTCACCCAGAGCTTCATGCCAGTCACACACTGATATTTAAATGTCTTTTCTACAAGGCCGTGTTGATAGATGGGCTCTTACCATAAAAGCTGGAATAACCGGCTGCTGAAACTTGGTCCGGAAAGTATGCATGAGGGCTTTTGTTTTGGCGTTGTAGAAAGACAGCGTTCCTGGATGAAAAACAAACAAAAAAAAAATGAATTTTCAGTAACTGATGTGAGAGGAATTACCCCTGACGCACGGTAAAAGGCAGGAGTTCTGATCAAAGGATAAATGATAAAAACCTGTCGTTATACTATACAAACATGTATAATTAACACTTATAAAGTAATCTGGGTGTAAAAATAAATAAAACACAGACTTTAAACACTTTCCTTCACAACAACAAACATTTTCTACCTACACCCTGCACTTCTTTTAAATTTATATCTTTGATTTTATGACTTTTATTTCCTACTTTAAATACTCGGCTTATCCTGGTAGACATTCCATTGTACACATATCTGGCCTTTTTTCCTATAAGAGCACGTCTCAAAGAGTTCCACATCTACTACAACAATCTGCCAAGGATTACAATTAAATTAATTAAATAATTACATAATGACTTATGACTAGTTTATAGGTATGCACTTTGTAAGCAAAACAACCACATCCTTCTTGTCCTCTGTTGAATTTCACAAAAACACCCTGCGGCATGTCATGTTGACATGCGATGTCCTGTTACACAAAATTCCATTTGTGAACAGTCACATGGCTTTCCACTGTTTCTATATAAACTGATGCACTGATGCATATGAGGAAAAAGCAATCCTTTTTTCCCCCGTTTATGTCCATAAATGTAACTAAACACGCAGTTCAAAATTCCCACCTGTCACGACATTCCAGGGAAGAAGGAAAAACTAAAGAAGAAGGAAACAAATCTCATAGAATATTCTCTGGCTGAACTCCTGGGCATCGCAGTTTTCAGGCAAGACTTGTACTGTGTTCTTAGGGGGAGCTATTTTACACTTAAAATTACCCTCTAATTATTAAATTATTATTAATAATTCTCATTATTAATTCTTATACTTATTCTCATTCTTTATACTACTTGTCCTATACAGGGGTATACAGGCAGGGTAGGAGCATGCCTGCAGGCAGGGTATACAGGCAGGGTAGGAGCATGTACATGCTCACATATTACGGGCAAATTGGAAATGGAAATACTCTAGCTTGAAGTGATACGATTATACCAAACGTGGTGGGTCTCCTGAGAAGGTATGCAAGCTTATACCATTCCATGTTTGTTGCTGCATCCGCTGAGCAGCAATAAGACTAACCATGTCGAAAATAAAAGAAATATTTTTATTTTATCTGAAAAGTAGCCCTTAACAAACAAAAAATTAAAGTGTATGTCGAGATCCTAGACTGACGTCATTGGCCAAGTTTTACTGACTTTTGACGGAATTTTCAGATATGCTTTATTAGCTCCCGTTGCACCACGATCCACGATCAAAAATAACTGCCTCAAACGATACATTAGATGGGATTGTTAAAGCTACAGACACTGAACCAGCATGTTTGGAACAGGAGTGTAACAGAAGGAACCAAGAATGCATGATCAGAACTGTATTTCAGCTAGAACATTAACAGACATGTAACAGACATGTGAATAAAACTTTTTAACATAAATTCTAATCTTTAAAGTTAGAGTTCTACCTCTGACACTGGAAACTATTTCCATATAATATTCAATAAATGTACTACAGCAACATATTAGAAGTACATTAGTAATGATAATAATAATAATAATAATAATAATAATACTGTCAAAGATGTTACAAACTGTGTCCTCACCTTCATCGTAGTTGCAGTAGATGCCCATGCGCTCAGGGATGGGGCAGTCCAGCGTACGCGCCTTGTTGTTGTGCTTGGCACTGAGGTTCTGCTGGAGCCAGTTGTTCAGATGGACACACCAGGAGGCGCTAGTCTTCCCGAGCTGATCGAATCGGCCAAGAGAGCGCAGTGCCACGCCCGCAGCAAACGTCTTGCTCTCTTTATCGAACCGAACTTCCCAGTAGTGCTGTCCTGAGTCGATCATGGTGTCACCTGTGTGTGAGAAAGCACCATGAGATACACACACCCATCTTTTTGTCATGCTAAATATATACAGAAATAGAGAAAACAGTTTGGCTAAAGATAAAAACAGAACAGACTGTATAAAGATCATATTATCATAAAATATGTCACTTGACACTCTCTAAACCACATAATTTCTCCTTCGCACTCACCCAGAACAGTGTAGGACTCGGCCGTGAAGCGGTCTCGACCCACGCGGGCTGACGGCGCTCTCTTTGGAGACATCATGGCCGTCCTGTGGAGACAAACATACATTAACACAACTGAGCAGTGTACACAGACAGAGGCACACGTTTCCCTACTGCACAGTCACGTCCAAATACACTGAACATAACACACATCATATAACATTCCTGCAGTCTACCTGAGCCTCCAATAACAAACTGGAATCCATAATAACTTAAACACATCTCCTGTTATACTGAATTTCCAGTCTCACACAGTATGAGTGCAAATCAATCCCTGCTATCCGTTATCACCCAGATGAAGATGGGTTCCCTGTTGAGTCCGGTTCCTCCCAAGGTTTCTTCCTATTACCATTTCACTGTCGCCGGCGTCCTCGGCTTGCTCATCAGGGACAATTTTATCATTTTGATATCATACAAACTTAAATAAATCTTTTGATTGTGTAAAGCTGCTTTGCGACAATGACAATTGTTAAAAGCGCTATATAAATAAAATAAAATTTAATTGAATAACACAGAAGAATTTGAATATAATAGATCACATTATGCGACGTTGTCTTAAGGCCCTGAGTAAACTACGGTCTTCTTCTGACTGCCAGCCCGAATCTGGTTTAATTTGAAATCAGCTTGGAATAACATTGCTTTTATGTAGTCTGAACAGTAAATAAAAATGAATAAATTAATAAAAAAAAACACAATCTGATTTTTGCAAATCTGATCTGAACAAAATTGTGAAGTGGTTTTAAAATCCGATTCAAATTCCTAAAGATGTGTCTCAATTGCAACCTGATGCGGACGTTCTGGTCCAAATGATCAGGAGGGATGGACCGATTTGAATCCGATTTAAACCACCTCTGAATGTTGTTCAATGTGGATCCATGGTTGAAAAACAAGCGAGATGGAAATAAATAGTTAAGAATTTTGCAGAAAGTTAAGTTGCTATGCTTCAGGAGGTCATCAAGGGTCTTTTTTGACTTATTTGCAATATTACCTCTAAGCATATAAAAGCTGTGCTTTTGAATTTTCTGTGCAGCTACTGTATATAAACTGTGTTTTCAGGAAGAGCATCTGGCGTAACCCTAGGGAAAATAAAAATAGTCCCTGGAAAGGGGATTAAGTGAAATGTCTACTATCACATGGGGGGTGGGGTGAGGTAGGTCCACACTGTGTCAGATTTGCGATGCCGGTCTGAACAGAGCCAAATCCGCCCTAATCACTTTCAAATAACAGACAATCAGTGCTAAAGATCAGAGTTGTGAAACTGCAGTCTGAACAAAAGCCTAAAGTACATGTGCAACACCTCCCACACAGAAAAAAGGTGACTGGATCAGAAGAAATGGGACGGACCGGGCCGGAGAGTGCATGGGAGAGCTGGTTCTGTTCTTTTCCTTGCGGATGTCCTGGATCGGCGTTTTCCCCCCACTGCTGTCCCACTCCACACTCAGGTCCTCCACCTTCAGGTTCTGATGGGCCGATCCCGCGTCCAGCTTAAACACAAACGCTGGAGCGGAGACGAGAAAAGATATAATAAACATTAAAATAGTGAATAAACAGAAAAAAATGCTTCACGATGATACAGTTCAAACAGAAACTTTAGCTCACCCTTTTGACCAAATTAAGAAGTACAGGATGTAGAAATTATATTTATAATTAGAAATTTATTGTGATTGTTTTCACATTAGAGTATGGTAAGATATTGGGGGATTAAAAACTAAAACTAGTGTTGTTTAAAAGTTGGTAAAATGTTGCGGGAGTGTGTTTGCTGTCTTTAGTTGTACAGCAAGTTCACAGCACGTCAGCTTAAATGTTTTGCTCCGGTCAATACCTGTATGCCTTGTTAATCTTTAACTCTATGTGTGTGTGTGTGTGTGTGTGTGTGTGTGTGTGTGTGTGTGTGTGTGTGTGTCTCACCATGTGTCTCCAGAGTAACCAGCTCAGAGAACTCTCCTGCTACAGCTTTATTGCACGCCTTCACCCGAAACGTTATGTAACGCGTGTCGAAGCGAAGGCCTGCGCAAACACACACACACAGCAACCTCAGAGTTACACACAGACCACATACAACATGTGAAGAAAACATAAAAAGTGAGTGCCATAATATCCCTGGTTCTACCTGTAAGCGTGTACTCTGTTTCCTTAATCCCCTCCACCACCATCCACGGATGCTCCTCTCGAGCGCGTGGTGGCCCCTCGTGGTTGGTTCGCCGGTACTCCAGAATGTAGTGGTCGATTTTAGAGTCTGGTTCCGGTAACGTCCACACCGCAGTGACAGAGTTATCACACACCTGACACTCAGACTCCTGGATCTCTGGAGTAGCAGGAACTACGGAAAGGAACAGAGTTACACCTGCCACCCTAACCCCCCCAAAAAAAATTCCCAAAAGCCTTCACTATTCAAAGAGCTCCGGGTATTATTATTTATGAGAAAATGCATAACGGTATGATCGGATCATGTAGCAGGGCTTATTTTATGACATCACAAACCAAGTCATATGTGGCACTGAGTGTTTTTTTTTTATTTTTTATTTTTTTTAAAAGAGTGTTCATCTTTGACAAAAAAAAGTCAGTGTGTTTTGGAAAAATGGCTGTTATGTGTAAAACCAACCTGGGAGGAATTTGATGGCCTGGAGCATTTCGCGCTCCTGAGTGAAGTCCACCATCAGGTGACTCATACTGTCACTCGCTTTAGCTTTTAAAGAGAGTCGAAAGGCTGGAGCCATGGTAACACTGCGTGCACACACACACACACACACACACACACACACACACACACACACACAAGCAGGGAAAACCCAGTTAAAAAAGTAGGAATTTTAAGAACTTGTTTGGTAAGCATGCACAAATAATCATAAGGAACAGAAAACCTGAAGATTCACAGCACAGAGCGTGTGAGAGGAAGAAGACGGAATCCGTTTCCGTAATCAGTCCATAATCATCAAACTTCAGCCAAATTCTTGAGCCAATAGTGTCACGCATGAGCATAAGACCTGAGTAATTTAACAGCTGGGCAACACGTTAAGTCTCTTAGTGGCTCTAAGTGGCTTATTTGATGTGTGGTATTCTGTCCGAGGTACAGGTACAATAGGGTGAAAAACATGTAAAACAGGTAAAAAAAAAACTCTACACCTCTCCATGGCATCTTTCATTAAAGGTCCAAATTCTATGAGTTACAGTACTGTGCAAAAGACCTGACCCCTCCATTTCCTCCTTATTTTGCCTTCAAAGAGCCAGGCGACTTTCTTTTATTGTTTAATGCAAGTCTTGAGGGATTTCTCCAGGCTTCCTGAAGGTCATTTTTTGTCTCCAATCTCACCTGAGCGGTTTCAGTGGAATGTTTGTTGTTTGTTAAGTCTCACAGTGACCTATGAATCATTCAACCTAAAAAAAACATGGCATGAGGCATGAACCAGTGAGAAACAGGTGCGGATGATGACAGATGATCAGGCCAGTGATTGACTGCAAAGTGGCTAAGTGGTTGGAACAGACAAGAGGGGAAATGAGGTTGCTGCTGAGGTTGCTACAGAAACGACTGTTTTTTAGATTTTATCTTTAACCACTTTGCAGCCTGTCGCAGTAAAACATTTGTTCCCGTTTCCTTCATTTAAAGAACATAATGTAATTTTATATGAAGAAATGGGAAGGCTTTTGCACAGCACTGTATAAACAGTACACACAAATGAGAATTCATGTTGGAATTGATTGATTTGAATTCATAAATGTCTTGGTTTATATGCATGCAGATTTTTTTTTGCTGTTTACGAGATATAAATCGTCTCACATTTAAAGTGTTCGCTCTAAACTCCTCTCATACACTCTGCTTCAACATGATCAGGTAAAAACCACTACACTAAATACTAAGGTGAGCGGAAATAAATGAAGAGACAGAAAGTGGTGATGTAGGGGGAGGAAAAAAAAAACAGGGAGGGAACAAGACACAACGAGAAGCCTTTGCTAGCTAGATGATGATGATGATGATGATGATGTGTGAATTGTTGTGCAGTTTATGGCATGTTCTTACATCCCCCTTGTTTTACACATTTATTTTTAGCCGAAAGAGGAACAGTCATGCTGTTAAATAGCCTCAAGACCAGGCTTGATTAAAAAAAAAATAATAATAATAAAAAAAAAACCTGTCCTGCTGTTACAGTAAAGTAACCAATGAAGTGAAGTTACTGTAATGCTGTAGTTGATTATTTTCCTATAACAGCACATTTTATTTATTCTGCATATAACAATCATGCATTAAAGAAAGACACATTGTATCTGTTTATAGGTACATTTAATGTAGTGTAGCTCTGATAAAACCAGTTAGTTCCTGTTCCACGTACGTTACAGCAGCTATAAATTAGATGTCGTTTCCTCACCAGCTTCTCATTTTTATCTTTTTGGATTTAATAAAACAAAAATACAAAGCTTGCTGTGTTACTGAGGAACTGCAAAGAAGCTTAAACTAATTTGACCTGAAGATGTCTGAAAACATACAGTTACAGCTACAAAGCACTGACACTGGAGACTCCTTCTATTATTCATGATTCAAAAATTACACTTTGAATTGGTAAAATGTTGCCAATGTTCCTGTGTAATCCTTGTTATATAAACTATAACAATGGAATGAGCGCATTAATATAAACCTGCACAACTATCAGTCCTGCTGTTATAGAGAATTCATCAACACCTTGATAAATTTAAACCATGTCTGTTCCCCTTTAGGAGTTTACAAGGGTAAGGACTAAATAGTGCATGGCTCTGAATACAACTCAGTAAAGACGCGGTGTGTTCCAGGTGTACTGTACCTATCCTTTATGTCTTTTGCCGCCTGAAAGCAGAGAAGGAAGGAGAAAAGAGAAGGAGAGAGAAAAACAGAGAGGTGGAGAGACAGGGGGCGAGAAAGAATTAAACAATATATCAGTCATTACGAGCACGGAGACAGCAGAGACGACTGCTGACGGGAAACAAGCACCACTTTGTTACAGTAATTATGTCATGCTCAAGCCATAGCCGTGTTACTGCAGCAGGGCACGACAGCAGAGAGAGAGAGAGAGAGTTACATTAAAAATATATTTCAAAAAGAAAGTACAAAGGGATTACAAGTCCTTCATCAGGAAAGTGTTTTCATTTTCTACATTTTTAAACATTAATGTAAATTTGTCACATGGAGTCATATAAAAAAGAACGCATTACATATGAAATAGGAATAAACTCTAAATGTAAGAAATAACATTTGCATTTTTTGGACCGAGTACCCGAGTACTTTATGTTCATTTGATTATTTCTTCCATTTAAAAAGAAAAAAACAAAACAAGACCTTTTAACGGTTTAAAACTTTAAAACAGTAACTAAAAATAAAGGCTTTCTGAACTTGGGGTTAAATTATTAAACAATTTTAAATAACCCAGATAATTAGAAATTATTAGAAATTAGACCTCGCTGTTAGTGTCTGATGAACCGCTGATATAAATCAATAGAAAAAAAGTTGCTAGATGTCGATGATAAAGAAAAACAACTTAGAAACTCTAAAAAAGGAAAAAAAAGGAAGAAAAAAGCAGTACTTTCCAGGTGCTGCAATTAAGTAATATTTTCATCTCCTAAAAATGATTAATGAACTTGACTTGTTGCATGTTTTTTGATGTTACCTATAATTATTTAGCATTTCAATTAGCATGGGCTGTGTGTAACTGGGTCAGTAAAACTTGCCAAATAATCAGCAAAATCTGTCAAAAAAAATGATGAATATGTGATTTCAAGTCTTTGTGCTACAAAACAAGAACATAATCTATTATCATAATATCTATCATAATTTACTATTTTACTGTGCAACAAAAACAAAAAAAAAAGTTTTCCCGCTTTTATTTCAAATGAACATGACCTACACTTAGCACTGAAACCTGCATGCGGTGGAATCAGAGTTTTATGTGTTGTATCCGGAACGTGCAAAAAAAAAACCCGGACCTGCTCACTCGCCAAGTAGATGCACGTGCGCGTGTTGCACGTAGACACTGAAGGTATGTAATCAGGGAAATTCCTGTGCCTACTCTGAAATATAATCCTGATGGTGGCCCTGGCTTCATTCACAGAAGGAAATATTTTCAAGTGGGCGTGTACCTGGGTGAAGCCGTCCGTCTCAGATGAGCAGAGCGTCTGATTGGCCAATTCGAGCAGCTCCTCAGAACTCTCCAGGGCTTTTGTACAGGCGCTCAGCTGATTCTGACGAAACATGATGAAGAAAAACACACTTACCAGTACATAGTGTTAAATGCTTTGGTGCAAGATGATTTAAAATATGTATATAATTGTAGGATTTTGCAGAAATGGGTCATTGCAAGTATTCAAAGATTAGCTGTTCTGGTAACATTTATAGCTTTATTTAATATTTTTTCGAAAAAAAAAACTATGTGTAAAATCTAAATAAACGAACATTAATTACCATTTGTCCACAATTTTGCTAATTTTTAATAATGCACTGTTTTGCAGTATTTTTAAACAATATCTGAAGCTGTCTCTTAGGCACTAATGTTGGATAAAACTTTTATTTGAAATACACTACCTAATGGAACACAGGAAGTTCCTGGACAAGCAGCGCACCCTAGTGGTGTGGAAATCATATTGCTCCAGGAACTCAAGTTGCGCAACTTTTGAGGAAAAACATTAATAAGCTGAACATTTACAGATTCATGATAGCTCGCTTCTGCTAGGTGTCACTTTTTCTTCTGTTACTTAGCAACAGCATCCGTTTAACTTTAATCATGTAAATGCTGAAAGGGGTGTTTTTTAGACTTCCGGGGTTAAAAATATAATTTTACATGCTGCATGTGAGCGCAACATGAATTCCATATGATCTTACAACAAACTAGATCCAAATACATTAAATGATTTCTTTGACGATTATTTCTAAAATCCAATGTCTAATCTGTGTGTGAAGCTCAGACTGAAGGTCATAAGAAGGATTATACAGAGACAGGTCATACATCCTTGAGGTTCAGTTAACTTAACTGTGTGTGCGTCTCACAGTCGTCTCACACACTCTCCAGGTGTGTCCATTTCTTTTAGTGAATACTAAACACTCATGCATATACATGACATATTCATTAGCTACCACCATTATCAGGACTACATTTAAAATTCCAAACCTGAAGCTGCTCACATGTACAAAGGATACACACACACACGCCTTCGACCCCCCCACCTTATCGTGCTGGTTTAGACGGTATTCCCAGAGAACAGTATAAACAGAAAATCCACATGAACCTTATGTCAGGAAGAAGAGTGATCTTACAACAGAACTGAAAGATGTGTCTGTTATCAAGGGAGTAGGTATTACAGTAACTAACTTGCACTGCACTGGATTTGGTGTGGTGTGATGTGCTGTGATTGGCTGATTGAGCTGTCAATCAAGCTGAAGATTCGTTTACATCGCCTGTCTTTGGTATTACTGTTAACCATGAGTAAACTGTTAGTGATGCTTACAGCTATTGTAAATTTATCACTGGTTGATGCATGTACACACACACACACACACACACACACGAAACTCGGTTAAAGTTGAATTGATAATTGATATTCGCTTGATAATCAAATCAATTTTTCCTTGGAGGTCAGTTATCCTTGCTATAAAGTATGCGTGTCCCAAAAAAGTGGGTGTGGCCTTTATGTCTGTCAGTCACAATAAAGGAGGCCTGGCATGTGTGACTGTCAAATCTGCATTCGAAACCACACACAATAGCCCAGCTGACCACATTATTAGGTCTGATATGTAAACTGGGAAAATGCAGTAACAGTAAGTGGGCGGGGCTTATAGAGTGTGGCGCATTTCCATGTTGCGTATTCATTAAGTCTGAAGTTACTGATCTGGTGAAAAGTTCAGAGACTCCAGTGGCTTTTTCTGCAGTCGTGATCATTTTTGTGGAGTCATCAAGCAGAGAAATGTAACACTCAACAGAGCAGAAAAAAATATTTAAAATGTGTTTTTTTTTATTAGAATTCAGCCCTGACCTGCAGCTCATATGTACGACCGGCGCGCTCCTGTTTGATTCGGGTCATCATCCCCTCCTTCAGCTCGTCCAGAACAGCATGCAGGGAGCTGAACTCAGACTCCAGATCCTCCTGAACACGGGTGGAGTTTGCCTACAGACACACACACACACACACACACATGCATGCATGCAGGGCCAGTGAGTAGAGCTTTGGCTCGTGCCTGGCGTTCATCAAGCTGATGTCTTTAGTTCTGAAACGTCAGTAGTGAGAGCGCTGCACTCGACAGCTTCTGCACCTCATTCATCACATCAGTGAGGTACTACACTGTGCATTGCGATTTGTATAAGGATTAAACACCCTTTTACAGGAAAATAACCAACAACAGCCAGGTGTGATAAAGCAGACTTACTGTTACCATGGCAAAAACAACATGTGTTAAAATATTTTACATTTATGGTTAAGTTTTGTGGGCGTGGCTAAAAGTTAACATACTACCGTGATTATGTCTGATTGACATTTATCATCATACAACCATAGGAATGAACAAAATCAGTATTCATTAAGCGGCGCAGTGGTAAAGAGCTCGCTCTATCATCCAGAGATCACTGGTTCGATCCCCGGGTGATGCTGTAGCCTCCCGCAGCCGAGGGTCTAGAGAGAGCTGATTGGCCGAGCTCTTTTAGAGAGGTGGGATGAGAAGCACTTAGTGCTCACACATCAATTACGGCTCTATAGCCGATCAGAGGCGTCTGTGAGCTCACGCAAGCGAAAGGAGCGGATAGCGCTGCCCTCCGAGTGTGTTACACCACCCCCAACGGTGCGTGAGCAAGCAGTTTGAAAATATATGGATTGGAAGAAACATGTGATAGTCTTCAGCCCTTCAGTAGTAGCCTTAATGTGGAGTCCCCTAGTGATGAAAGAGAAATTGTATACAACTAAATTAGGAAGAAAGTCTGGGGAAAAAAAAAAAAAAAAAAACTCCCTTTATTTCTCTATATAATCCCCTGCTACACTAACATACTTATCCTGGTATTTCACTAGCACTTGGATACCATCAAGGTAGGAAGTTTTCTGAGTAAGCCGGAGCCATGATCGGACTGCCTTTCTGATTCACGTCTAAAACGCCGGACACCCAGGAACGCCTTCAATGGCCAAAAACATGTGGAAATGGCTTGGAGCGAGGTCAGGACTGTACGGGAAGATGTGGCAATAACGCCCTACTTTTCAAGGATCAGGCTTCCACTCGCTGAATGTAAAGGACTGCATTAGGCTCAGAGCCACCTCGGCCGGGATCGCCATTCATGGACGTACAGCCTTCTTTAAAACGTTGGCACCGTTCAGGTGTTTTACTGCAGCTGAGAGTCTCATTACCGGACTGCGTTTTGAGTCAAGTCAATCGATTTTACTCCTTTATTTTCCAAAAATATCATCACAAGTACCAGTTTGACTTGAACGCCCCTCATATTTAATCCTCACCAGTATAGCCGAGATCCTTAACCAGGCTGTAAGAGAACATTTCAGTATCCGAGTCCTGCTTAATGGTTAACAGCCTAGGTTTCAGTGCTCTACAACCTTGAGGAAGAATGTTAACAGTTTGCTAGTCGCTGTTGCTCAGTGTCTCCTGCACACACACAAGTTTCACATCAGCTTAGAGCTACAGTAGATCATTAACCACAGACAGAGAGGCGACTGAATGTTGCAGTAACTTAATGATCGGTATAAAGGCATTTATTTGTGCAAAACCAATAAAAAAAAGGACAATTTAATCATAATATTAATATTATGTCATCATGTTTACTAACCCCTATATGGTATAGGGAATAAACATCCAAATGTCCATAATTAAAGGAATTTTTAAATTTAAGTCCCCTATCAGAAAGCCCTTTCCAAAGTCTTCATGTAAATGTGTTTTGTTGTGCGTTTCCTGCTTTTGTTCATGTTTACATTATTTTTATTTATGGCTATAAAAGGGAGAAAAATCTGTTTGTGATTTGACTTAACTGGATGTGTGATTATGGTTAAAAAAAAAAAGATTTCTGCATAAACACAAATTGACAAAGCATCAATTACAGTTTGTTTCTTAATTGAGTTTTAAAAGTTCATTAGATTATCCTCCCAATCCTGATAAAAACATTCCCAGTGAGTGGCATGACTTTGTACATGGATTTTGGTGTCTTTTTCCCCCTCATACCTCCAGATTCTGCAGATTTTGCTTCAGACAGCAGATGAAGTTCTGGATCTCCTCATTCTTTAGTGCCAACGTGTTGACGATCTTTTGGAGCGACTCCTGAAACACACATGCATGGAATAAAAACCCATATACAGTCACTCGGCCAAACGGGACCTGTCTGGTTGCACTGGATTAAGTCTGAGAAAAAAAGTGAGAGATCTGAATTAAAGGATACGGAGACTTACAAAACGTCAAATGCAGTAAGGACACTGGACAGAGCCAGGTGTCTGTATGTGAGTCTTGTGATGGGTGAGTAGATATATTTATGTAGAACAGGGTCACGACAAGATGTTCAATTTCTAACAATGAAATCTTAAACTCTTTTCCTATAATGAAAAAGAAATAATAGTGTCACCAAACAGTGTTTAGGAGAAACGGCAGCAGTTACTAGTCTACACATCTCCTGGATTATCACACTGCTACCAGTTCATCAATGACTGAACAGGCCGGTCTCCTGAATCATCATAGCAATGACTGTTGGAGCATCGTCTTTATTTTATCTTTATCACCGGTTTACTGTGTCAAATAATACTAACTATTGTTTAATTTCATCTTCGGTGAACCTCACAGCAAATTTACAGTTCAGTACTTTTACACGAGTGACACTTAAAATACCAAAACACTTTCCTTTGTTTTTAACTTGGTTTGTTTCTAGTTTTCATACAGAGTCCCCACAAAGCAGGCGTGTGTGAGAGTCTTGTGATGGATGAATAAATATTTTTAGTTAGAATCGGGTCCCAACAAGTCACCTGACCGCAGGGTGTGTTAAACTTTTTTTGTGAAAGTATGTTGTGGCTGAGATTTGTTTAAGCTATTATACAGCTATATTTAATCAATACCTACAAAATGAGATGTCTTTGTCTGAATAGAAAAGAAATCACCCAAATTATCTTCTTTAAAAATAGTTTTGATTTAAAAAGGGATCTTTTCATGAAAAGAGAGCTCATTTACAGACATAATACCATGTGTATTTCACAAAAATGAAACTTCTTATAATTGACCAAAGCAAATCTTGTGTGTTTGACACAACCTGGGTTAAAATCGTTCTGTCAAAGCTTTAGCAAAAAGAATCAACAGGTTCAGGTCCAGCTTCTTTGCAACAACCATCACCCAGCTAAACTCAACACAACACTGTTGAACCAGTTAAACCACTGACACCACATTACCAATCTGTTATCTGTATATACAACTGTAACAAAACCAGGAATTTTTTTTTATAATTTTATTTAATATTGAATCAAGATAATTATAAAACTGTGATACTTATAAAATCGCAATTGTAATCGAATCGGCACCGAGATAATATCTTGATAATATTGTATCGAGAGGTGACTGGTGATTCGCGTCCCCAATACATACTGTACTGTAGACGGTCATGCCATTAAAGCTTGTTGAATTGAATTGATTAGTGACCGGTTATCACAATAATCATCCGAGGTGCTCCTTTTAACAAACATATTTTAATGTTAGATGAAATACAAAAATGTGAATACTTTAAATACAAACCAAGTATTATTTTTTTAAATACATGCACAAAAAACCTTTATAAGGGTCCAAATGTGCAGGGATGATGATGATGCTCCTCCACGCCCTGAGCATCCTGAGACCATACACCGGTCTGCTTTCACATACAGAACCTTTAGACTAATAATCAATGCAGAAACACTATATGATATAAAATGTTCATGCACATTATTAAAGAAAAATGTACAGAATAGAGTAATTATCAATAAGACTGGTACAGAGCATATGCTTGAGCTAATACCACAATATTAATGATAATGCACATGCATTTTCTAAGTTTGAATTTGTGTGTGTGTGTGTGTGTGTGTGTGTGTACACACACACACACACACAAAGAGAGAGAGAGAGAGAGAGAGAGAGACTTTACTCTGTGTCCTGTCCTGATGGGAGGCTGCAGTGAGAATAAAGCTGGGAGCCTCATGCAGCAACTCTGCTTGCTCTCTTTGTTATCTCCAAAACACCATAAGCGCTTTTAATCTCTTATCTCACCCACCTTTTGCTCGTCCATGTCGCAGCACCGTCACTCCGGCGTCCAATGAGTTCTTTAATAGGATTTAATTGTTTATTTATTTGTATCCCAGACCCTGCGGAGCGGCTTCAGCACTGATGATGCTGTTACAGAGCGCAGAGATCAGAGGTGCGGCATTACGTCATCGCCGGTACCGGAAGTATTTTTTTTATTGGATTAAAAAAACAAACCAAACGTTTCAATTATTAAGTTAATTAATGAGTAAGTCTTTTTGCATATCTGTTTTTTTACAAAATACATTAAAATAACCAATAGAGAACGAAATTAAAAAGATCGTTTTGTATTTGCGCAGACGTTAAAGCCAGGCGACGTTTGAACCAATCACATACAAGTGTCTCATCCGGGCACTTCCGACTGCCCACCCGCTAGCTCAGCCAGCTAGTCTTATTTTCTTATTATTTTTTAAATAAAAGCTTTATTACATTTTATTTCTCTATATACTTATTAAATGAATAAGTCTTGTCTAATCAAACGAATAAGACGTTATAACGTCGTAAATACAATTAACACCCCAAAACAGACCATTAATTTCTGTGTTCGAACTAGCTTAATAGTTAGCGAATATTAGCCACTTAGCCGATGAGAGGAATGTGTTTATGGGACGTGTAGTTTTTAAAACGTGTCAGGACTACAATCAGCGAAAATGTCTGTATTGTTAAATAAACACAACAAATAACTCAAATATAGTCACAAAAATAAAGATAAACCTAATGAGGCTACAAAAATCTTTTGTGCGCATGCGTGGTGCAAGCAAGTTTTCCAGCAGCTTTATCATTGTTTAACTTTAAACCTTTAGCTTAACACATTTTGTCCGAAAATATTGCTATATATTTTGTTTATTAATAATAATAATAATAATAATAATAATAATACACATATATTTTCCTCCAGCCCCCAGAAAGAGTTCACTCTATAAAGGAAATATAATCTGACAAATAATTAATACATCTGTCACACAT